>SNQJ01S0016579.1:93439-106644 GCA_010110895.2 Picea sitchensis | reverse complement strand
GTAATCATCTTCTTGCGAATGCGAGTAGTCGTCACATCTCTTCTCAGAGATAAGTTGCCACCATTCTAGCGAGTCTTTCACTCTGTATTTTTACAGTCTCTGTACATTTCTCTGATTAATAGAAATCGTGTATTACTGTATATATGTGTTTATGGTTTCATCTATGATACATTTCTATTATATTATTGAATATATGCAATATCTGTGTGCATTTCTTTACTATATCTCCGCTCTCATTCTGTGCCGAAAATAATCCGGATCAGTGACTCTTCAGGCATAACATCACCTGACTCGATTGGAAGTTCCGAGATGAGTTTTGTGAAGACCAATGACTTTTGGGATTTCGCTGAAACGAAATCTAAGTCAAATTCCTGGAGGACGACTATCCATCTACTAATCTTTCTGCCTATTACTCATCGTGTCAACACGTATTGAAATAGATTCACAATGGCAATGACAGTGGTCTTGCGAAACATAACATAATGATGGAACCATTGAACATCATGGACTACTGCCAGCGCAAGTTTTTCGATATGAGAATAATTGAGTTACGGTCCGACTAGGCCTCGGCTCAGGTAATAGATCACATATTCTGAGAGAAAAACATCTTCCTAAACTAAGACCATGTCGATGGTTGACTCTGCTGCAACCAGGTATAATAAGAAATCTTTGTTATAGTTGGGTCATCGAAGTAGATGGGAAGTTGTGAGGGCATGTTTCAACGCTTCGAAGGAAAGTTTAGTGGCATCGTCCCAATGAAAAGAAACGTCTTTCTTCAGTAAGCGCATAAATCCATTTATGATCTCGACATAGTTGGCGATGAAACATCTTAAAAAATTTGCCTTGCCCTGTAGACTCTGAAGTTGAAGGATTGTGCGTGGGGGAGGCAACTAAACTATTGCCTCAACCTTGAGAGGATTGACCATGATCCTTGTTGTTGACACTATGAAACCTAACAAACGTCCTGATGTTACGCAAAAGTTGCACTTGTTTGGATTCAAGCGAATCCAGAAGTAGCGACATCGCTCAAAGATAAGTTGAAGGTGTGTGGGATGATTTGTTCTCTTGCGAGATCGAGATGATAAATCATCTAAATAGGCCTCGACTATATGCTTGAGGTCATGGAAAGAAAAATACATGGCCCACTGAAAGGTCGCTCCAGCATTTTTGAGACCAAAGGGAATCTTACAATACGTGAATGTACCCCATGGACAAATGAATGTCATTTTGTGTTGGTCTTCAGGTTTGATTTGTATCTGATTATATCCCAAAAAACCATCCATGAAAGAAAAGGCCTCGCAACCTGCACATTCATCGATTATCTAGTCAATGAATGGTGTGGGAAATTTATCTTTTGGAAAGGCCTTGTTTAAATCATGGAAGTCTGTACATACGTGAATCATGCCCTATTTCTTGTTGACAGGCACCGGATTTGACACCCATTGGGTCAGATGGATAGGGTAGATAAAACCATCCTTGAGCAATTTATCGACTTCAACCTTAATGGTTGCTTCTTTCCTAGGATTAACTGGACGAAGCTTCTGACGAAGTAGCTTGGCATCAGGATAAGTTGTGATTTCATGTTCAACTATTCTTGGATCAATGCCTTGCATTTCCTTGTAAGATCAGGAAAAAACGTCGTGGAATTATTTAAATAGATATATGTAGATTTGAATCTCTTCGAGGGAACAATCAGCTTCGACGCAAACATTCTCCACGACACCAGGGGTTCTAGAGATATTAATTGGTATAGTTTCAGCAATAGTTTCCATATTACCCTCGGCATAAGCCTCATGTGCAGCTAAGGGATTAATAGGACAAGACCTATCTCCAGTCATAGTCAAGGTGAATTCTCCTGCTTCGATTATGCTTAACTCTGGTAGGAAGTGTGATCTGTGATGGATATTGCCCCGGGGTTTTTTCGGACTAGTCATTGCTTGAATTATTTCTTCGTCGGAGGGCAAGACTAAGTCTAACGAATCGGTATCAGGGAGAGAGCCATGAGCCCAAATAGGCTGTATAATCGGATCTAAATCTTGTGCAGGAGTTGGATTTGTGTCGACCGAAGCTTGATGGACTAAAGAGTACGCTACTTCGGCTACGGACAAGAGCATGGACATGTCAGGGTGCCTTGTCCCTTCCATCGTGATCAATGGGGAAGAAAGTATCCACGAATCGTTGAGGTAAGTCGTGTGAAACGACGAAACTTCGAAAATCTCAACCTTATGGTGGTTTGATATGAACTTGACATCGCCTTGAGGGGGCGGGTAATCGAAGGTACCCATCAAATATGGGCACAAATCAAATCCTACGTTGATAATTCTCAGTTGTGGATTATCAATCATCGGGACCGCGGATGCCCCCAATGAAGGGTCAGGTCTGGAGAAATACAATTGATCAATGGTCAAAATCCGGTCCTCGTGTGGAAACAACAAGACCCGAAAAACTGTAGCAACCACTGCTTGCATGGCATAAGTCCAACTCCTTCCTAACAAGATATTGTAGTCGAGGGATGCGTCGACTACTTCTACCTCGATGCACACGGTCTTCCCTCCTAACTGCACGGGGAAAGAGGGAATGATACCATGTGGTCGAAACGAATGACTGTCGAAAGAAATAAGAAGAGTAGGTGATGGAGACAAATCGGGCTGGCCAATGCCCTTCCAACATGCCAACGACATAACGCATGTTGAGGCACCCTCATCAACCACCATGCGGAAAATGCTGCGTGGTAAGGCAGACAAGGTTTTAAGTCGGTTGTATCTAGCATGATTGTACTTCGATTACAAGTCTCGGTATATCCTAAAACGGCTAAGAAAGATTTTGTCTAGGAAGGGAAGCTTTGGAGGACCTCCAAAGAGGACATCGCACAAGGGGTTTGGGACAAATCCTCCGCCATAGAATAGTTCTGGGTGGCCCTTACATTTGGGTTGTGAGAATATTTCTTGAACACACCTTTTGGGATGCGTGTCATTGTTTCTCCCAAAGTCTTCTCAATATGGAGAGGAAGAGATGGGATTTCGACTTCGTTGCCCTTCTTAGAAGTGCTTGGTTTATTGTAGTCATGCACTCTAGTCGATATAAAATCATCACCCTTCATCATATACACATTCGCAGATGAAGGATTGTTCAAAGACGGAGAGGGTCCTTGACTGCCCCCTTCCGCGCTTGTAGAGGTTTGGGTTAGGTTTTGCCCATGTTGAAATGGATTGGTTAACACGGCAGGTTGTTTCTATGTCACAAACTTTTAGGCCTCTGCAAGCTGAGGACATTGGTGGGTCGGGTGGTCTTCCATGCACAGGTTGCACGGATACCTCGCCTTTCATTTCTCAGTGTTTCCCCCACCAGCATTATTAGTGGGTTTCTTATCCCCCTTTCCCTTCTTTCATTGTTTTTTCTTTCCATTAGGTTGTTGGGTGGCCTTTGGATTCGTCGATTGCACTGTCTGTACATCCAACGTTTGGGTAGGGGGAGAATCCAAAATAGTAGTTTGGTTGGTCGTTCTGTGTTGTATAGACAATTGTTGCAATTGCTTCGTTAGTTGTTCAACAGGCTTTGTTTGTGCTAAACCAACAATACCATCAACATGTGATCTAGCTCTCTGTTTGGTTTTATCAAGTATTGAGCGTGGTGCATCTGGCAAGATCTCGTATAATAAACCAGACTGAGAGTAGATTATCTCAAGTTGTTGATCTCTCATGATGGCATCTTCTTCGGAAAACACTCCCGACGTCGCGACGTCTTTGGATAACTATGGGACCAAAGACCTAAGTAACCACTCGAGCAGGAATTTTGGTGGGACTGGCACCTTAATTAAACTCTTCCGGCGTCTCCATTCTCAGATGTGATCAGAGATATGGTCCACTTTTGTCTGTTCGAAATTGTCCAACAATTTTGTTCCAGCGTTGTATCTCATAGGTGATTGGAAATTATTTAGGAAAGCCATTTCCAATTCACCGAAGGAAGAGTATCTTGAGTGGTAGAGCTCAATGTACCATTTCGTGGCACTCCCAATGAGAGTACATTGAAACAATCGCAACTATACAGAGTCATCTTTCAATGAGTTAAACGAGCACCAAATATGGAAGGTGGTCACATGATCTCCTCGATCTCCGTTAGGCTTGGCTCCGAACTTTTGTATGTCCGAAGGCAACTTCGTCGGCATAGGGGGCCAACACGGATCGTGATAGATAGGGTCATTCAACAACCTTGTCAAGTCTAGAAAATGCAAGGTTGCCACGAAAGGTAGTTTAGGTTGTTGGTGATAACCATGGGAAAAGGGACCTGGAGTTTGACTGGCACCAGGTTTCTAGGAAAAGTTCGGCTGTTGGCCTGCGTTCTAGTAAAAACCATGGCCATGACCAGCGTATGGATTCTGTGTGTGAGGAGACATCATCGGTTGATTCCCAAAATATGACGTAGATGGTTGGGCGTGCATTACAATCGGAGGACTTTGGGAAGGGTTGCCCCATGTTGATCCCATAGGCATAGGCATAGTACCTTGTCCGAGGTTCCATTGATCCCTGCCAAGAATTCCAAGGTCCTGATGCGGAAGAAGTTCTT
This sequence comes from Picea sitchensis, assembly GCA_010110895.2. NCBI lineage: Eukaryota > Viridiplantae > Streptophyta > Pinopsida > Pinales > Pinaceae > Picea > Picea sitchensis. The sequence goes on along the minus strand of SNQJ01S0016579.1, from coordinate 102,081 downwards.
GGGTTTGCCCCCAGTGCAGGAATAGTACCCTGCATAGGAATAGGTTGTCCATAACCGGGGTTGCCCCCAATTGGGAAAGAAGTTGATGAGAAAGCGTTGTTACCAAACGCACCGAACAAAGAAAACGACGTCAAACCTACCATCATATTATGAGCAGGTGGTCCTTGACTCCCTGCTCCAAATAAACTATGGTGTGTGGGTGGCCCAGCGGATTGCTGGTGGGTGCCACCAAGCGAAGGGGACGAAGGAGGTATATGACCTCCCCCATAAGGAAAAGCGTTAAAAGGAGATGAAGTGTCCCCCATGTGTCCTTGCAAAGGAGCATTAGAGCTCCCTGCCCCCATACCTAAATTCTATAAAGTGGAGTAGCAAAGTACAAGACTTGTACCTGAGCTAGGCATCCTATATGAGAACGAAGGGCCTGTCGCACTCGGTGTGAAAGGGGCAATGGCCACCTCCATAGATGGGATTGGACCACTGCTCGAGGTAGATTCGGTCGAGACCATGGTGGCTCGGACCAGTGACAATGGGTTAGGAGGTGGAATATCCCCTATGGTGACAACCGTAGTGGGAATTGAATAATTCCCAGAAGAAGTGGCAACATTTGTTTCCATTACTGCGTGTGACACTATCTGGCACTCGTAAGGGTGAATCTGTACGATGATGGGTGCTAAAAGATCAGTGGTTGGAGTTTCAGATGGACCAAGAAATTTCACTCCAAGGTCTAAAACGGTCGCTTCCTCTGGATGTTGGTCGGGTACAGTTTCTTGTGACCCGGATGCTTCAAAAGACCCTTGTTGGTCTAGCTTTCGCCTTAGTGGTGGCGGAGGTGGCTCCAGTATAACCGGTGATAGGCCCAAAATCCTTCATGACCGACGGAGCTCGTGATCCTCCACTGTGTGAGAAGATAAAAGACACACTAGGGATTTCTATTAGTTCAAAAAACAACACACACTAAAAAGGTCCCTCCAAGATAAAACAAGCAAACACTAAACTAGTTGGAAGAACAGTTACACCAACCAACACTAGAGAAACTCACCGATGCAAGTTCAAATCGAGCACGGAAACACCCTTCGAGTATACTCTACAAAGTGTGCCCCGATTTTTGTCCTAGGTATTGCGGTATACCCCCGTAGTCACCTGCGTATGTCTCTAAAAATGATAGGCAACTAGGTTGCCAGCGCACGAACAGTCACCAGGCGGGTACAGCCGAAATTCGGGTAGACCACAATGAGCAGGGTATCGAGCCTGAAAACTATCAAGGGTATCGAAGACAAGTGGTCCAGAAGACAACTGAGGACCTTGAATGGATTAGAGAACCACGAAGCTCTGTTGCAAATGCAATCGACGGAATCCCAAGACGAGCCCTCTATATGTGTTCTCCACTACGATTGGTCCAGCTTTGGAGGGGTTATATCCGCTACCTTTCCACACGCGACCTCGTGTTTAGCCCCTATGTTAGAGGGGGGTCCTAGACAACTTTCAAAATACTGGAATTTGACACTCCCTAACTCAGACTCCAATGTTTGATTTAATGGCCTTCTCCAACCTAATTCAAGGCCCTAACCCTAAACTAGTTGGTTGAACCTACAAACATAAAAATTCTAATGAATTTTAAATTTAGCGTTAATTTTTATGGCTTGTCTTAAGTCAAAGGTTATGAAAGTGAAACTAGTGATGTTTGAAAGACGAAAGAAAAATAAACAAAAAGATGGAAACAAAATAACTTCTTCTTGACTGAAATCTTAAACAACTTTTCAAACTAAAATTTTTCTAAGATCTTTGAACAACAAACTCAGAGAAAGATTTCACTCGACTACGAGCTAATTATGATCTAAGTAATCCGTCAAGAACTTATGAAAGCAAAGACTTTTCCTGGTTACTAATGCAAACCAACACTATTTAACCAAACAAAGAAATAATTTTATTTTTTTTATTTGAATGCTCACAAAGAAAAAAGGAAAAATATCAACAAGTAAAAAAAAAGAAAACTTATGGCATAAGCGCAGATCACAAAGAGTCACCTTAAAAATAACACACAAGAAAATTAAAACTGGACTCTCAGACTTGTCTAAAAACCCTATAAAAAGCAAATTTTGAGGAAAACTTCTTAATGAAAAAGAAAGCTATTGTTGTGATCAAACCTAAGTTACTGACCGCTATGACAGAGACTCAAAAACCTTCTTGTCAAAGTAAAGGATGAATGCCTCACCATAAACAAAACTTTTCTCCATAGGCACACTACTGACAGTTCAACAACAAGCATGTGCACGCGAGCTGTGTAAAGTTAGGGCGCGTGTACACGCGTTCTGGCCTTATACAGGCCACATGTATCTCTGAAACTCTAAGACAAATGAAATTCCAAGCAATCCAACCCAGGCAGAGACTACTGGTACTGAGAACCAGGATCTCTTGAAGACTCAGACACTTACTTTAACAGAAAAAAGAAAACAATTCAAGGAAAACTTCATAGAACAAACCAATCTGAGGTGAAACCTAAGCTATAGACTGTAAACAACAAAGACTAGAAAGTGTTCCAGAAAACCCCTGAGAAGGATTATTTATGACAGGGGAGAGGATGACTGCCTCTCTAAAAGAAATTTTCTGGAATCATACACGTGACTGACACTTCCTCAACTAGCGTGTACACACGGGCTACAGAAAGGTAGGGCACGGGTACACGCGTGCAGACCTTATACAGGCCGCCTGTACCTCTGTGGGTCTCGAAAAAAATGCAGTCAAGCAAAGAAACAGAGATAACTGGTATGGAAGACTAGAATCTCTGCTAGCTTATACTTTTGCAGAAACTTTTAAAACAAGAGATGAAACCAGTTCTTAAAAATACCCAAGAAAAAACATTCCCAGAAACCCTAGAGTTCCCCAGTATGGTCGCCAATTCTGTTGTGGGTGGGAAATCCCTCCTACAAACTAGCACTAAGGGTTTTATCATGCATGCAGAAATGACCTAAAGATTATTACTTTTTACCATCATCCCATGCTTAAACCCCCATTACTCATATGTAAATACAAGGCTCAAGAGATTAAGTTGACGTACCTTATTTTTCATGTTTGATTTTGATCCGTTTTCACGCTTGATCGTTCTTTGACTACAACTCTCCTCCCAATGCTGACCTGCATTCACTAAAGACAAAAAAAGAACTCCACATGCATTTGATATATGAACTAACGGGCTAGAGATTTAATCAATCATACAATCAATATTCCAATAATGACAATCTCATATGGTGGGATGGGAAAAGAAATTATTTTATTAACTTCACAATGATACCTTACAATGATAAAGTCGACAACTGCTCCTCGATACTAGTCCTGGGCTCTTCTTCCACTGTCTTCCAACTTCTTTTCTCTATACTTCTCTTTGCACAAGGATGGATAAAGGTTGGGACAAAGGGAATTCTTAATCGGGTATAGTTTCTTTACTATGATTCTCCTCCTTTCAAATGGGACCCCTACCCCTTCTTTTATAGGTTAGAAGGAGCTAGGTATTTGGTCAAATGACCGGCCATGCATGGCCGAAAGGTTTAGTTACCTTACCCAAAGTTGTGTGTTTCGTCAGCAACTTTCCTTTTTTCATGCTTTTGTAGGTACACGCGGGATATCTTGGGTCAGATAGCATGTACACATGTGCAGTAATGGAGTAGGGTGCATGGGCCTTTATAAAAGGGGTTTTTAAGAAGAGTTGTTCAGCAGTGTTTTGGCAAAGAAGGAATCTAAGATGGCCTGATGCCAGGTAAGCATGTCTGGTGCAAATTAGGGTTATAACACAAAGTTTTCAATTATAGAGGGTGTTGTATTCAATATCCCCCCAAAGACCATGCTTGAGCACTCATTCATAGCTCCATTAGTGGATAATGATAAACAATATTTAGAAATGGATGCTTCATTCTTTAATGATTTTTGGTTTGAGTTAACACTACCTGAGTAGAGCTCGTGATTGTTTGTCTAAAATTATTTATTCTAATGGGTACATGAGAACCGAACCCTAATGCGATCATCTAGTAAGTAGATACCTATGATTTTCCCTCGTAGTTTTGCTACTTCCCACAGGTAACCAAGAGCATCCATTGCAATCATATAAATATACGTCGCCAGCATACACCCTTGTCAAATGGAATGTTTCAATGCCAAAGACTATAATAATAGCACAATATTCACATTGAATTGTGCAGAAGCTCATGAGAATATTGTCTCCATAGACTAATTATACATAGAGACAAATCCCAACCAATCCAGCATGTCGAGGATGAAGTCCAATTTGATTATATCATAAACTTCATCAAAATCAATCTTTAAAAGGAGGCCCTTTTGCCTAGTCTCATGAGCCCACTCAAGACCTTTCTAGGGAGTGATAAAACTATCTAGAATAAATTTGGCTCAATAAATCTTCCCTTCTGCTTGTGAACTATCATGGTGACCAATAATTGAATCCTCCTAGCTAGGGATTTTGCTAGAATTTAATAGGAGACATTCAACAATGTGATTGGATTCCACCCACCTACCATCTCTTTTAACACTTTTAAGGATGAGTTTGATGAGGACATCATTAACCAAATCCCCCATATCACCTCCCTTGATAGATTCATGGCATATTTTCAAAAAATCTGAGCCCACCATAGGCCACATCTATTTATAAAATTCCATCGGAAAACTATCAAGACTTGGTGATTTTTCATTCTTGAGTTACTTCATTGATCTATACCTCCAATTTTGGGTATATAGTTCCTCTCAAGGTTCTCTACTTGCTAGTGAACAACATGATGGACAAGCTCCATGGTAGCATCCTGCAATGGGTCAGAGCCTACAAAAGTGGGTATTCTATGAAAATTGAAATTGATCTTCAAATATTTGTTGGTTTTCCATCTCCTCTTCCATAAGTTTACTAGTGCCACTGGGGTCTTGTAAGGCTAGGATCCTCTCATATTTGTGTTTTTGTTTTATATGCCAAAAACAAAGTTTGGTGGGCTCATCTCCCTTGTCCATCCAATGCATACACTCGCTAATCCTACTCCTTTTGTCCTTATACACTTCAAACCCTTATATATGTAATTCCATCTCTTGGACCTCCCATTGACATAACTCTTTAAGGGGGTCCACCTCCAATATTTGTTGAGTAACTTGAGGGCTGGTCTAGACTTGGTTTTCATTTCCCTTCCAGAGTCTCACGACCATCCTACCCCACCCTTGAAGGAATTTCACTGTGTGGAGAATGGCTTCCCCCCACCAACAGATCCACCCAATCTCCCCTACAAGGATGGGGACCAAAGACTAGACCTTAGCAACCTCATTTCGAAAAACTTCAGACTCGAGTAAAGAGACATTGATCATGAAAGAGGAGTGAGCCTCATATCGATAGTCACTATCGATATGCATCGAAGTTAAGATGGGGAAGTGATCAGATCCAGTACTCATCAAGTCAACATGCAATGAATGTTTGCTTGTAGAATAAATAGTGATGGCATGTGAATTTGCATAAAACCTGTCTAGACTAGCTTGTAGATGGTGAGTGCCACTTTCCTGAATAAACCATGTGTACCACCCTTTGTGTGCAAGATTTAATTTTTCAAAATCTTCTTCACTTCATTTCTTTCTACTACTTTTCATGCTTGTGTCTATGGTGCCCTTATATATGTTTATCAACCGGATCTGTTGCATCACCCTCATAAATGTAGCAACCTTAATCCTCCTTAAATTGTCATGTGATTTAAGTAACATTCCACCCATTGCAGAGGGCACATGAATGTTAATAATAGGTCCCAAAGTGATTTCAATGAAACCATCATAAACAATAGAAACCCGTGTTTCTTTCCATCCCTCTCAGATATCTTGTAATCTCGTTTTCATACTAGATTTCTCCTCACTCAAAAGAGCAGTGTGTATTTTCTCTTAAATGGGGGGCACATATCCTTTGGACCATGGGTGTGTTATTAACTTATTCTGAATTTATCGTTCTAATTATCTACTTCCAATAGGAGAACTTGGTAATATGGAAGGGCATGCCACAGGTTACAACCTCCCAATTGTAGCATCAACCTACTTTGTGGATCAAAAATTTTGTCAAAGGTGAGCCTATAGGACAGGAGTTGTTGCTTCCATAACGAGTTGGAACCCAAGGTGATCATTGAAGCTATTGTTCATGCATTAAGGTAGGACGCCCTAGGGCTTTGTCATTTTTCTTAGCCAACCTTAAAGTTCACCTTGATAGTTTCGAAAAATGATTCTTCATGGACCAATCGTCCTATCCAACCTTCAAGGGAAATCGTTTGGGTTCCATCAACATTAACCCATCATAAACCCTAGACCTCACTTGGATTTGACATAGTGACCCCATAGCCCTCCAAAGGCACTGGTCTTTCATTTTCTTTAGCCACCCAAAAAACCAAAACAATATCTTCCTTTTCTTTTTTGTTTTAACGATCTAGGGTTTTCATCATGTTTGATCCTTTTCCTATTACATTTTGAGACTAATCAATATATATATATATTTCCAAATTGATGTTAGCCTATTTCCAATTGAATTTATTTGTTGCTAGCAATTTATTATAAGGGTTTGAATTTGTTTATTTCATTGCCTATTCTACTTACCCTATCACACCCTAAGGCTAATCTTTGCTTATTTTACTTTAGATCTTATCTATCATATCTATCTGGTGCAACCCCTAGAACCATACTTGTACGGCCTCCTTGAGCTATTAATATTTGATTGTTTGTTGTCCCAAATTCTGAAGTCACACTGAATATACTTGTGAGGACTCAGGGCATATTTCACCTCCTTTGAACAACGTTGCAATGGCTCCTTGTTCTTAGCCATTCCATATTTCAAATAGATGGAATGGAAAGTGAAAAGTCCATTCTTAATGTTGATTGTTAACTCATCCTTGCTGGTTGTCCCCTGTTTCAATCTATTGCCCTAATCTGTAGAAGCAAAGTTTGTTTTGGCACCATTTCGATCCTTTTCCATGAAAACGTTTTGATGGTTTCCTTAAGAATTCCTCATTTAACATCGAATCAGCTATAAATTTGCCCCAATGACCTTATGAATGACCCCATTGTTCCTTTAACTTGTTGTCCTACATATTTGTCTTTAACTATCCTAAAACTGCAAAAGTACACAGTGAGAAAATGAGGGTGTATGACTGTGTATGGGGCAAGTGTATTATTGTCTTATGATTTTTTTCAACCCCCAAACATGTGATTATACCTTGAGCATGTCAATGACCCTGCAAAGAAGCATATCGTTCCTTATACCCATAATTTCTTGAGGTATGACTTCTCTGTGTTTTCTTACAGTAAAGTTCCGAGTCTATAATACATGATGGTTCATATCACATGAAGAGTTTGATGGGATTTTGAACATTATTGGCATTGGTTTACATCATATAAATGTGGGTGATATTACACGGGAAATTTGGTTAAAAATGCAGTTGATACTCGTGCTTGCAATCTAAAGCTAGAACAAGTTCATGTGAATTACCTTATCACTGTTGAGATACTTTTCATCCAGAGTTTCTTACTACAGCTTTGACATATCATAGTTGGATCTCACATATACTTTAAGCTTCACTCTGAGTACATGCTACATTGATTCTTGTGTTTTAATAATCTCTGGTGTGTAAATGACAATGAATGGTATGTAATTGCACTGCACTGCACTAGTACTTGTACCTTACATATTTTACATTGATATCACACTTTGCATCCCATTGGTAAATTGGTATTTGATGATGATTGATATGATCTTGTAAAGGAAACATATTCTCTTGTACCTTTCAAGTTGTGCATTGAATACTCTGCATTGCATGGTAATTGGTTATTGATGATGAATAATGGCATTTTTATGTGATACATAGAATATTATTGCAAGCAATCTCTAATTTCCAATCATTTACTGAGCATTTGTCTTCTTTTGTTTATCTTGAGCCATCCCTTTTGAGAAGTCAACCTGAGTCAAACCAAGTCCTTGTCTTCACCCATCCGATTACAAAAATAGAATCTAGTTTGACCCCATAGGAAAACCTTTCTTAGGTTAGAAACCTTGGCCTAGAAGTGTAGAGGCAAGGCCACTGAGGTGACAGTGGGTGGCTTGCCTATCCGTTTCCCCAAGCTCTCCCTCGCAGGATAGGACTTTCCCTTGGTGAGAGTTTGAGGAGTAACAATTTCCATATTCAAAAGGAATATTGTTCAACACATCACATCACAATAAATGGAAAATCATGAGTTGTACTAAGTAATGGAAAGATGGATTTCAACTCAGTAATAAATATATACGATCAAACCAAAAAAAACTCAATTCTTAATTGACCAATTGGATTCTAGTTAAACAACATTGAGTTTGACCTTATTGAGATGTTGGACACCAAAATAAACAAATGCAACTTTCAGTTCAACAAAATGCAACTCTAGGAGTTGACTTGCACTATCATGGAAAACAAAAAAAATGACTTTGAGATTTATCCATGCCTGAATACAACATTGTCAATTTACCTTTTAAATTTCAAGTTTAAACAATGTGAAGATTTTCATAACAGGTGAATACCACTTAGCAATGTTGTCAACAACACTAACTCTCAATTGAGAGAAGGAAAAATATCAATGCACTTATGGTGACAAAAAGAGAAGGTACC
>SNQJ01S0016579.1:65868-93429 GCA_010110895.2 Picea sitchensis | reverse complement strand
TTTTGTGACCTCCAACTGAGCCTGCAGCTGTGTAATCATATCTCTCTGCTGGTCCGATTGTACCCGACCATCTCGGATTGTAGAATTCGCTTGTTCCAGCTTGGTCTTAAGGACTTCAATTTCCTTCTTGTTGGCCAATTGGGAGAACTCGATTTCTCCGCTTACTTGACTCCTCGCGCTTTCTACTACCGAAGCCACCCTGGCCTCAAGAGTCTTGATCAGGCGATTTTTTGCTTTGAGCTGCCTTTTCAACATTTCCACTGAATATTGATTTGCCATTGCGTACGCTCCTAGCGTTCCTGCGATTTCAGTGGCAAACTCATCCTTCTTTGTATTTCTCCCATCGGTCATTACTTTGAATCTTTTATTAGTGGACTCTCCCTCCTAATAAAACTCTCACTTCACCACAGCTTTCCTCTTTTTTTCAAAGAAGAAATCATTAGGAGGGATTTCCTCTACACTTATAGGTTTTAGTTCCTCCCCGAAAATCCATCCCTCGTTAACGCCTCCCTGTGCTGACTGCAAGGGTGTGACAAAGGTGATGGGTTGTCCGATCTGCTTTGCTGCCTTCGCTGGTGTGCTGAGTGGATCTTGCTCTTTTGGGGGATCAGAGGTTTTTATCCCCGTCTCCGGATTCTGAGTTTCTGGTGGGTCTGTGTCTTTTATTTCCACCTCCAGACTATGCTCCTTGGGAGGATCGGTATCCTCTTTATCTGTTTCGGGATTGTCCTCCCGCACAGGACTCTTCTCCTTTTCCTGCAGTAGTCTCTTTTTTTTGTTTCGGGATTGTCCTCCCGTATAGGACTCTTCTCCTTTTATGGGTTCTCCTCCTGCTCAGGAATCTTCCCTTGCTCGGAAATTTTTCCTTGTTGTTTCTCGCTCATGACGCAGAGCCGGGATTGGAAGTCTGCCCCTGCCAGAACTTCCTTTCTTTATTATCTTTAGAAAGTCCCAAACTTCCCAACACAACGAGAAGGCATATTCTCCTATGTCCCTAATGACGAAACCTGCCTTCGTGCTAGAGATCCGACTCAAATTGCACTCTCCTATTAGGGACATTTAAAAACATCATCCGAAAGGGCTGTAATATTCATACCCGAACTTTTAATCCACAATGTCCCGTGATGAGGCCATTTATCCCTCGAGGATCATGCTTCTTGTACTCAATGTAGGATAGGTCAAATTCCATACCGCAGCCGCCTTATCCTACCGTTTCCTACCGCTTTTTCTCCCAGACTTCTAAGGATCTCCGCGAATCAAACTATCTGAGAGAATTTTTGCCCAATTGAATGAGGACCCTTATGCCACCCGAAATATGAGAGGCACCCATCGATGTAAAAATGTGCGAAATCCTCCCATCGAAAACTCCATGTCATCATCATCACATATAAAAAATTGGCCCCAACGAAGAAATTGAATACACCCCTCATCATTTGTACCAATGTCAGCGACGCCGCATAATTCACCCTTAATCAATCCTGGCAGGGTTCTGTCAAATTATTTGCATTCTTTCTCTTTGAATTCCGCCAGAAATTCTTGGCCATATGTATATTCAGCCCGTTACTGGAGCTTATACATAGCCTTGATATGTTCAGGCCTAAAAGTCATGATCATGGTTTGTCGGTCATTCACTCTAGTTCTGGTAGGCAGGTCGACGCGGATCCAATGCCCATCTGATCATGTCGTAATACGGAAGCAACCGAGGCCGGTTGCGACCAGGTGCATCCCATACTGAACAATTGTCTTGTACCTTGTATTCATGTCGTCCTCTTTCAAAACATCAAGGTCATCGCCGACCAACATTTCACGCATCCCTTTAATATTCAAATAGATCTACCAAGTGGATAATCGGTGCCACTTGTCCGGGAGGCGGCATCCGGAGACGCTATCCGGACCCGCGCCGCGAACCTCATTTTCTTTTGTCGCTTCCTCCTTCTGGGTACATACCGTTTGTCATGTTTTTCTCTTCTACTCGTAGAGACCTGCATGCTTTAAATGAGTATCTTCGAAAAGGCTTAGCTTACGTTGCTAATAAGAAATGTTTAAAAAATGAAATCTGTAGAGCATATTTGAAAATTATGTACCTTTAGACGTAAATCTGTCAAATCGCGAATAAACCGAATTTATTGAAAATCCGATCTTATTTTCTTCGCGGATTTACCCTAAATTCTCATTGGCTACACGTCATAAATATTGGGCGGCTTGACAGTCACTCAGGTTATGGAGAGTAAAATAAATAAATACCTCATGAAATGTGCCAACCTTGAAGCATGGGCATATTTCATTTAATTTTAAAAATACAAATCTTTAACGACTTGAAAAACTTCCTCGCCTTTCATTGCATCGTGAACTTTGCTTTTGTATTTTGATCCGTAAACTCAGCAAGACTGTGAGGGCCGAGTTTAATGTAATCAATGATAATCGCGATTTGGCAGATCCTTAACGATAGGATTAACTTAATCGTCATATTGTGACTCGGGAATTCTAAGACAAACTTTTGGAAGAATGATTACCGAATCGCAATATTGAGATGTGGTGATAATAAAGGGTCGAATTAAGAGAAGGAATGCTAGATTAGGCGATTAATCACTCTCGATATCATTATGTCGCAACTTCACGAATCAGACATTTGGACACCTTAACTTTGTGAAATAAAAAGCCGAGTGGCGATGTACCGAGAAACGAGTTTAACTATGGTTAGTTTTAACCATTGGTCGGCTATACATCGAAAGGGTTTATCGCTGCTGCCTCGGTTGTGAAAACAAATTTATCCTCTATTAAATGCTTCAAGGCCAAACCCCACGCATGTCTAATCATATCAAAGTTTTAACAGAAGTCAATGCCCTGAGGAAAATTAGAACCGAAGCTCAAGATTCTCGCCATTCTGACTCGTGGAATCAAAACCAAGTGTCTGACTTGCAATATCCAACTTGGCGGTTATTCCAAAAATAAAACAAAAGAGGCAAACATATTGGTGGAAATGGATCTTTCTTTGAAAGTGAAAAAGCCTTGTTATTCAAACGACGAGATTTAAGAGTCTTATGATTTGGGAAGGAAAAGAAGAACAACTTTAAATGTCAAGTATCAAACGCAGAAAATTGCGTGAGGTGAAAAAAAGGCATGCTCCAACACTACCATTATATTGGTGAGCAAAATCCTTGACTCCCCTCGCCTCCAAATAAATCCATAGGTGGGTGGTCTGGCTCTGATTGCCGTGGTGCCATCGTTTAAGGGGATGAAGGATGTATATGAACTCCCCCATAAGGAAAAGTGCTAAAAGGAGATGAAGTGCCCCCATGTGTCCTCTCAAAGGAGCATTAGAGCTCCCTACCACCATACCTGAAGTCTATGAAGTGAAGTAGGAAAGTACAAGACTTGTAGAAATTCGAAATAGCATCATGTATGAGAACTAAGGGCCCTCACGTGACCGGCAGGTGAAGGGGCACGGCCACCTCCAGATGGGATTGGACCATTGTGTGAGGTAGAGGTGGCCGAGATGATGGTGGCTCGGACTGGTGACGCTGGGTTAGGAGGTGGAATATCCCCGATGGTGACAGAATCAGAGGTGGGAATGTGAGTATTCCTTGAAGAAGTGGCAACATTTGTTTCCATTACCTGCAGACACTATCCGCACCCGAAGGGTGAATCTGCACGGCGATGGGTACGAAGATGAGTGGTTGAGTTTCGATGGACCAAGAGATTCGGGCCTGGGTCTAAAACTGTCAGCTCTCCTCGATGTTGGTTCTGCACAGCTTTTGTGACCCAGATGTTTCTAAAAGACCCTCGTTCTAGCTTTCACTAGTAGGCGTGAGGGTGGTTCCAAAGATAACCCAAGGATGGGCCCAAGAAGCCTTCGTGACTGACTGAGCTCTTGATCCTCCACTGTGGGAGAAGATAAAAGACACACTAGGTATTTCTACTCATTCAAAAACAACACACACTAAAAAATTTCCTCCAAGATAAAACAAGCAAACACTAAAACTAGTTGGAAGAACGCTACACCAACCAACACTAGAGAAACTCACCGATGCAAGTTCAAATCGAACACTCTAAGAACTTAGTATACTCTACAAAGTGTGTCTTCCGGGATGAGTCCTAGGTATTAAGCAGATACCTCAAGTCACCTTTGTATGTCTCTAAAAATGATAGGTGGGGTTCAGGTTACCAAAGACGCTTAACAATCACCGAGGGTACAAATAAAAGCCTGTAGACCACAATGAGCGTGGTATCGAGTCCGAACTATCATAGGTATCAAGAAATAAGTGGTCCTAAGACAACCGAGAGGACCTCTAATGGATTTGAGACCCACAAAGATCTGTGGTAAATGCAATTGACGGAATCCCAAGATCTAGCCCTCTATGTGTTCTCCACTACGAATGGTCCAACTTTGGAATGGTTATCTCCGCTACCTTTCCACAATTCTTCAGCATGTTTAGACCCTATGTTAGAGGGGGGCTCCTAGACAACTTTCACAATACTAGAATTTGACACTCCCTAACCTCGCACTCCAATGTTTGATTTAATGGCTCAAGCATTTCCAACCTAATTCAAGGCCCTAACCCTAAACTAGTTGGTTGAACCTACAAACATAAAAAAGTCTAATTAATTTTAAATTTTGCTGCTAATTTTATGGTTTGTCTTAAGTCAAAGGTTATGAAAGTGAAACTAGTGATGTTCGAAAGACGAAAGAAAATATAAACAGAAAGCTTGAAACAAAATAACTTCTTCTTGACTCAAATCTAAAACAACTTTTCAAACTAAAAAATTTCTAAGATCTTTGAACAACAAATTAAAAGGTATTCTCTACCACCACGAAGCCACTATGATCAAAGTAATCCAATAAGAACTTATGAAAGCAAAGACTTTTCCGGTTACTAATGCAAACCAACACTATTTAACCAAACAAAGAAATAATTTTTTTTTTTTTTTTTATTTGAATACAAAGAAAAAGGAAAAATATCAAAGTAAAAAAAAGAAAAATTATGGCCTAAGCGCGATCACAAAGAGTCACCTTAAAAATAACACACAAGCAAATTAAAACTGACTCTCACACTTGTCTAAAACCCTATAAAGCAAATTTTGAGGAAAAAAAAACTTCTAAATGAAAAACGAAAGTTATTGCTGTGCTCAAACCTAAGTCTCTCACCGCTATGACAGAGACCCAAAAACCTTCTTGTCAATGTAAAGGATGAATGCCTCACCTTAAACAAAATTTTCCATAGGCACACTGCATTGAATAAATTAAATTGAATAAGCATGTGCACGCTGAGTCAGTTAGGGCTGTATACCGCTCGCCTTATTGTGCCACATGTATCTCCAATCTCTAAGACAAAATGAAATTCAAGAATTCAACCTAGGCAGAGACTACATCGGTACTGAAAGTACCATGATCTCTTGAAGACTCGGATACTTACTTTAACATAAAAAGAAAACAATTCAAGGAAAAACTTCATAGAACAAACCAACTGAGAACCTAAGCTATAGACTCGTGAAACAACAAAGACCGAAAGCGGTTCCAAAACCCCGGTAGCTGACTATTTATGACAGGAAGAGGATGACTACCTCTAAAAAAAAAATTTTCCGAACTGCCACATGACCCACACTTCCTCGTACCATCAAAATAATCTCTGCTACTTGAAGATGCAGGCATCGCTGCAAACCTTATACAGCGCGTACCTCTGTGGGTCTTGAAAAATTACAGTCAAGAAAGAAACAGAGATAACTGATATGAAAGACCAGAATCTCTGTTAGCTAGACTTTGCGTAAACTTTTAAAAACAAGAGATGAAACCAGTTTTTAAAAATACCCAAGAAAAACATTCTGCAAACCCTAGAGTTCCCAAGATGGTCAGCTTAATTCTCATTGCAGGGAAATCCCTCCCACAAACTAGCACTAAGGGTTTTATCATGCATGCAAATGACCTAAAGATTATTACTTTTTACCATCATCCCATGCCTAAACCCCCATTACTCATATGTAAATACAAGGCTCAAGATTAAGTTGACGTACCTTATACTTCATGTTTGATTTTGACTGCTATGCTTGATCGCTCTTTTGACTACAATCCTCTCCCAATGCTTCTAATTCGCATTCACTAAAGATGCTCAAAGAACTCCACATGCATTTGATATATGAACTAACATGTTAGAGATTTAATCAATCATACAATCAATATTCCAATAATGACAATCTCATATGGTGGGATGGGAAAAAGCAATTATTTTATTAACTTCAAAATAATACCTTACAATGATAAATTCAAGTAAATCGCTTCCCTCGACAATCGGGTTCTGGGATCTTCTTCCACTTTCTTCCAACTTCTTTGCTCTATACTCTCTTTGCACAAGGATGATAAAGGTTGGGACAAAGGGAATGCTTAATCTGCATAGTTTCTTTACTATGATTCTCCTTTCAAATGGGACCCCAAACCCTTATTATGTGTTAGAAGGAGTTAGGTATTTGGTCGAGTGACCTGCCATGCATGGCCGAAAGGTTTAGCTAACTCACCCAAATCTGTGTGTTTCATCAGCAACTCTCTTCCTTTTTTCATGCTTTGTAGGTACACGCTGGCTATCTTGGGTCGTATATCATGTACACACGCAGTAAGGGAGTAGGGTGCATGGGCCTTTATAAAGGGTTTTTTTTTAAGAAGAGTTGTTCACAGTTGTTTTGGAAAAGAAGGAATCTAAGATGGCTTTATGCCAGCATGTCTCAGTGAAATTAGGGTTATAACACAAAGCTTTCAATTATAGAGGGTGTTGTATTCAATATCCCCCAGAGACCATGCTTGAGCACTCATTCATAGATCCATTAGTGGATAATGATAAACAATATTTAGAAATGGATGCTTCATTCTTTAATGATTTTTTTGGTTTGAGTTAACACTGCTCGAGTAGAGCTCTCGTGATTGTTTGTCTAAAATTATTTATTCTAATGGGTACATGAGAACCGAACCCTAATGCGATCATCTAGTAAGTAGATACCTATGATTTTCCCTCGTAGTTTTGCTACTTCCCACAGGTAACCAAGAGCATCCATTGCAATCACATATAGATATACGCCGCCAAAGATACACCCGTCAAATGGAATGTTTCTAATGCCAAAGACTATAATATTAGCACAATATTCATTGAATTGTGCAGAAGCTCATGAGAATATTGTCTCCATAGACTAATGATACATAGAGACAAATCCCAACCAATCCAACATGTCGAGGATGAAGTCCAATTTGATTATATCATAAACTTCATCAAAATCAATCTTTAAAAGGAGGCCCTTTTGCCTAGTCTCATGAGCCCACTCAAGGCCTTTCTAGGGAGTGATAAAACTATCTAGAATAAATTTGGCTCAATAAATCTTCCCTTCTGCTTGCGAACTATCATGGTGACCAACAATTGAATCCTCCTAGCTAGGGATTTTGCTAGAATTTAATAGGAGACATTCAACAATGTGATTGGATTCCACCCACCTACCATCTCTTTTAACACCTTTAAGGATGAGTTTGATGAGGACATCATTAACCAAATCCCCCATATCACCTCCCTTGATAGATTCATGTCATATTTTCAAAAATCCGAGCCCACCATAGCCATACATATATTTATAAAATTCCACTGTAAAACTATCAAGACTTGTACTTTTCATTCATTGGTTGAACTTCATCGATCTATATCTCCAATTTTGGGTATATAGTTCCTCTCAAGGTTATCTACTTGGTGGTGAACAACATGATGGACAAGCTCCATGGTAGCATCCTGCAATGGGTCAGAGCCTACAAAAGTGGGTATTCTATGAAAATTGAAATTGATCTTCAAATATTTGTTGGTTTTCCATCTCCTCTTCCATAAGTTTACTAGTGCCACTGGGGTCTTGTAAGGCTAGGATCCTCTCATATTTGTGTTTGTGTTTTATATGCCAAAAACAGAGTTTGGTGGGCTCATCTCCCTTGTCCATCCAATGCATACACTCGCTAATCCTACTCCTTTTTTCCTTATACACTTCAAACCCTTATATATGTAATTCCATCTCTTGGACCTCCCATTGACATAACTCGTTAAGGGGGTCCACCTCCAATATTTGTTGAGCAACTTGAGGGCTGGTCTAGACTTGGTTTTCATTTCCCTTCCAGAGTCTCACGACCATCCTACCCCACCCTTGAAGGAAATTCACTGTGTGGAGAATGGCTTCCCCCCACCAACAGATCCACCCAATCTCCCCTACAAGGATGGGGACCAAAGACTAGACCTTAGCAACCTCATTTCGAAAAACTTCAAACTCGAGTAAAGAGACATTGATCATGAAAGAGGAGTGAGCCTCATATGGATAGTCACTATCGATATGCATCGAAGTTAAGATGGGGAAGTGATCAGATCCAGTACTCATCAAGTCAACATGCAATGAATGTTTGCTCGTAGAATAAATAGTGATGGCATGTGAATTTGCATAAAACCTGTCTAGACTAGCTTGTAGATGGTGAGTGCCACTTTCCTGAATAAACCATGTGTACCACCCTTTGTGTGCAAGATTTAATTTTTCAAAATCTTCTTCACTTCATTTCTTTCTACTACTTTTCATGCTTGTGTCTATGGTGCCCTTATATATGTTTATCAACCGGATCTGTTGCATCACCCTCATAAATGTAGCAACCTTAATCCTCCTTAAATTGTCATGTGATTTAAGTAACATTCCACCCATTGCAGAGGGCACATGAATGTTAATAATAGGTCCCAAAGTGATTTCAATGAAACCATCATAAACAATAGAAACCCGTGTTTCTTTCCATCCCTCTCAGATATCTTGTAATCTCGTTTTCATACTAGATTTCTCCTCACTCAAAAGAGCAACGCATATTTTCTCTTAAATGGGGGGGCACATATCCTTTGGACCATGGGTGTGTTATTAACTTATTCTGAATTTATCGTTCTAATTATCTACTTCCAATAGGAGAACTTGGTAATATGGAAGGGCATGCCACAGGTTACAACCTCCCAATTGTAGCATCAACCTACTTTGTGGATCAAAAATTTTGTCAAAGGTGAGCCTATAGGACAGGAGTTGTTGCTTCCATAACGAGTTGGAACCCAAGGTGATCATTGAAGCTATTGTTCATGAATTAAGGTAGGACATTCCAAGGCTTCATCCTTTTTCTTGACCAACCTTAAAGTTCACCTTGATAGTTTCGAAAAATGATTCTTCATGGACCAATCGTCCTATCCAACCTTCAAGGGAAATCGTTTGGGTTCCATCAACATTAACCCATCATAAACCCTAGACCTCACTTGGATTTGACATAGTGACCCCATAGCCTTCCAAAGGCACTGGTCTTTCATTTTCTTTAGCCACCCAAAAAACCAAAACAATATCTTCCTTTCTTTTTTGTTTTAACGATCTGAGGTTTTCATCATGTTTGATCCTTTTCCTATATCATTTTGAGACTAATCAATATATATATATATATATATATATATCCTAAATTGATGTTAGCCTATTTCCAATTAAATTTATTTGTTGCTAGCAATTTTTATATGCTTGAATTTGTTTATTAGTACTGCCTATTCTACTTACCCTATCACACCCTAAGGTTAATCTTTGCTTATTTTACTTCAGATCTGATCTATCATATCTATCTGGTGCAACCCCTAGAACCATACTTGTACGGCCTCCTTGAGCTATTAATATTTGATTGTTTGTTGTCCCAAATTCTGAAGTCACACTGAATATACTTGTGAGGACTCAGGGCATATTTCACCTCCTTTGAACAACGTTGCAATGGCTCCTTGTTCTTAGCCATTCCATATTTCAAATAGATGGAATGGAAAGTGAAAAGTCCATTCTTAATGTTGATTGTTAACTCATCCTTGCTGGTTGTCCCCTGTTTCAATCTATTGCCCTAATCTGTAGAAGCAAAGTTTGTTTTGGCACCATTTCGATCCTTTTCCATGAAAACGTTTTGATGGTTTCCTTAAGAATTCCTCATTTAACATCGAATCAGCTATAAATTTGCCCCAATGACCTTATGAATGACCCCATTGTTCCTTTAACTTGTTGTCCTACATATTTGTCTTTAACTATCCTAAAACTGCAAAAGTACACAGTGAGAAAATGAGGGTGTATGACTGTGTATGGGGCAAGTGTATTATTGTCTTATGATTTTTTTCAACCCCCAAACATGTGATTATACCTTGAGCATGTCAATGACCCTGCAAAGAAGCATATCGTTCCTTATACCCATAATTTCTTGAGGTATGACTTCTCTGTGTTTTCTTACAGTAAAGTTCCGAGTCTATAATACATGATGGTTCATATCACATGAAGAGTTTGATGGGAGTTTGAACATTATTGGCATTGGTTTACATCATATAAATGTGGGTGATATTACATGGGAAATTTGGTTAAAAATGCAGTTGATACTCGTGCTTGCAATCTAAATCTAGAACAAGTTCATGTGAATTACCTTATCACTGTTGAGATACTTTTCATGCAGAGTTTCTTACTACAGCTTTGACATATCATAGTTGGATCTCACATATACTTTAAGCTTCACTCTGAGTACATGCTACATTGATTCTTGTGTTTTAATAATCTCTGGTGTGTAAATGACAATGAATGGTATGTAATTGCACTGCACTGCACTAGTACTTGTACCTTATATATTTTACATTGATATCACACTTTGCATCCCATTGGTAAATTGGTATTTGATGATGATTGATATGATCTTGTAAAGGAAACATATTCTCTTGTACCTTTCAAGTTGTGCATTGAATACTCTGCATTGCATGGTAATTGGTTATTGATGATGAATAATGGCATTTTTATGTGATACATAGAATATTATTGCAAGCAATCTCTAATTTCCAATCATTTACTGAGCATTTGTCTTCTTTTGTTTATCTTGAGCCATCCCTTTTGAGAAGTCAACCTGACTCTAACCAAGTCCTTGTCTTCACCCATCCGATTACAAAAATAGAATCTAGTTTGACCCCATAGAACCCTTTTCTGAAGTTAGAAACCTTGGCCTAGGAAGTGAGGCAAGGCCACCGAGGTGACAAAGGGTGGCTTGCCTATCCGTTTCCCCAAGCTCTCCCTCGCAAGGTGAGACTTTCCCTTGGTGAGAGTTTGAGGAGTAACAATTTCCATATTCAAAAGGAATATTGTTCAACACATCACATCACAATAAATGGAAAATCATGAGTTGTACTAAGTAATGGAAAGATGGATTTCAACTCAGTAATAAATATATACGATCAAACCAAAACTCAATTTTAATCACTCAATTCCGATATCATACAAACAACATTGAGTTTGACACATTGAGATGTTGGACACCAAAATAAACAAATGCAACTTTCAGTTCAACAAAATGCAACTCTAGGAGTTGACTTGCACTATCATGGAAAACAAAAAAAATGACTTTGAGATTTATCCATGCCTGAATACAACATTGTCAATTTACCTTTTAAATTTCAAGTTTAAACAATGTGAAGATTTTCATAACAGGTGAATACCACTTAGCAATGTTGTCAACAACACTAACTCTCAATTGAGAGAAGGAAAAATATCAATGCACTTATGGTGACAAAAAGAGAAGGTACCGCAAAAAATGACCAATGATTAGAACAAACACAAGAAACTGACATGGCCTTGTATAAAAAATGGGTGAATTTGCTTGCCTTCCATCTTTCAAAACAATATGCTAAAACTATTTCCTCTTAATGTGAATATTGGAATTCCATCACAAATGAGCTTCTCTAACCATTTCAGATAGTTCTTTCCATGATGACCTACCACCATGATGTTCTTTATATCTATCAATCCATACCTTCATCAAGTCCAAATTGTTTGCAATGTATAAATGTAGTGCATCCCCACCTTGAGTAACTGGACATCACAAAATCACAAAGCTCACCAATATTAAATATTAGTTATAACCATGGTAAATATTAACAAATGATGAAAGAATAAATATTAAATGAGTATGATCATATACAAACAAAGAAATTTATATTTATTAAAAATATCCACATTTTAATTAAATCTCACTTTCTTCGTTGTACCTTCCTCGACATCCAAGCCCCTTTCAAAAAATTTGATGTAGTTCACATCCCAAATGCAATCAACTACATGCATAGTTTGTGCTACTAATTTAGGAAGATACCGACTAATATACACCAAGGATTCATATACCATTTATCCCTCCACCATAGAACCCTCGTGATGTGATCTTTGTATAATCAATTTCTTCCAATGATTTCAAGTGCCTCTCCACCATTCATCAATCTTAAAAATGTGTCCACACATTTCAATCTCCTTAACTCAGTATGAGGTAGTGTTCTGTGCATTGAAAATGATGAGGCAAATACTTACATTTCACATTAGCCTGTGAATTTCTCTCCAATACTTTATATCATCTTCATGTATTTCTCTCAATGAAAAGCATCTATAGATCATGACACAAGAAAATAAATATGTTTCAACAAAACATATAAATACATATTACATTACAAGTACAACACATGCCATCAAGTACAACAAAATTACTCTTGCATACATTGCAACTACTTACCCTATGTATTTTCAAGATCATATATAACTTGTTTGACACGTGTCAAAGTCGCTTGGGGAGAGGTAGAGGTAGAAACACATCAGAATAAAAATGAATCGCTACTTGTTCAAAACTAGACAAAAAATAAAAATATCAAAAATGTACACGCACCAATATATAAATATGGATACTAAAACAATTAATTACCTTAATGAAGGTATGCCAATCATGTGTTTTTACCCCCACCAAATTCAAGCACCTTTCTCTAAGATATTCTTTATGTTTGAACAACAACCTATGGGAAATTTAATTCTTTAAATGACTCTCTTACACCATTGCTTTGTTGCTTTCATAATAACCATGGAAGGTTATTTTGGTCTGCATCGCTATTTGATCGGATCACACACTTTGCATTGCATGATTGATTCCGAATTACAAATTTTGACAATTTTTCTTTATCCCTCCTCGGCCGCCATCTATATATGATTCGCCATAATGTTTATGTCACATTCTTCCCAATATGCTATGTATCAAATACATGAACTATTTTAGTCCTTATAGTAAGGAAAACTCCATGAATTGAGTGGGATAACATTTCATTCCCGATGGAATCCCATTATTACTTAATCTTCAATGCACGCAATTTGCACATTGATGAATCATAAAAAGAATCAGAATACTATTTATCAAAGGCGGTAAAATAAAATGAATAATTAAAATAAAATTTCAAACATGATTCCATTTACTTATACATAAACAAAATGTGTACCATGAGGATTAATTCTCACATATGCCAACTTCCATAGGTGAGGTGTCATTCTTTGTTGTTTTAGTCCAGCTTTGCTTCCCATTGAAAATATTTTTTTTCAAGAAATATCGATAATTTATGGTTCTTAGAGTAGAAGTGTCTATAATTACAAAAACACCCCATTACTCTAAACTTTTTGACTGAATGATATTTCATCTTAGGGACCACAACCGACATAAATTTACCCTTTGTTTGAAGACCAAGAAGATGTATGGATTAACGGAATTATTAATATATATAAATGTAAATGATTATTCAAACAACATGCATGATATAATCAATTAGTTATATACTATTCAAGCATGCAATATGGAACGTTACATACCACAAAAAATGTTAGTCCTTGGCATCATGAATTGTCTATAAAAGCATTCCACATTGAAATCTCTTCTTCCCAATTGGTTTAAAAATGTCATACATAGTGATTCCTCCCATAACTTTAGTAGCTCATCGATAAGAAGCTCGATATACACATTCATATCTTTAACTTGGCACTTACCTAATTGTTTGAAATTACACCTAATTACTACCATGGCAATGTATATATAATGTAAATAAATAAATAAAAAGATGTTATGCAAAAAAAGAGAAAATGAAAATTTAAATTCAAAATTAATGTAAACAAATAATTGGAATAATCATTGTCAACATTATGTGCTCTCTTTATCGGGACATCCAAGGAGGAATGTTACTAGTTGATAACAAAAATAGGCCACACCGAGTAAACAAACCGAAGCTCTCAAAATGATTAACACCGTTAGCTTCCAATGAAAGCCTAGCATTACGAGGGACCATCTCCGCCATTTTGCAGGAATTTTCTTAAATGCATAACCATTTGTAGGCATTCGAAGAATGCCATATTCAATTATCTTTCTACATCCATAACCGTATATGCTTTTTAGCACTTGAACAAGCAAACATGAATTATGGGAATATGTCTGAGAACGCTCGAGGGACCATTTTGTTACTTGATCGGTTAGATATATACCCATACCACATAATGACATTCTTTTACACATGTTATCATATAATATATAATATGATCATCGTGACATGCATCTTATACTTTGATAATTCATTCCAATGTCTTTCATTATGGCATGTAAATCTCGATATGTGATAGGTAAAATATTTGATTAAAGAAGTAAAAAATTCACCTAACAATCTAAAAACATAAAAAAATAAATAGTTAATGTAAAGAATAGGGATTGTAAATATTGAATTTATTTAAGTTACATTAATTAACACTAAAAAAATGTAGTCAACCTTATGTGTAGATGGGAAGAAACATATTACATACCTTAGGACTGTCATACAAGTGTTAGACAAATGATTCAGAACTTTCAAGTTCACCAACAAGAATGTAGTGGAGAGAAGATTTTCTCTTGACCCCTTATAAAACTGCTTATTTTCCTTTTCAATCATAGGTTCATCATAAATACCATCACCATTGTCCCCATGATCCTCATCTGGATGACCTAATAAGTCTTGAATCATTTGATTTGTCTCATCATCTTGAACTATGTTATTATTGTCATCTACTTCCATGATCATTAACTTGATCTTCATTATCAACTTCAAGTTCTTCATCCTGTACAACATCATTTATGCTACTACTTGGTTCTTTCTACATAAATTTAAGGGGAAAATCTAACTTTATAATTACAAACAATCATGAAAAATTAGTGCTTGTATAAAACATTATAAAATTTTGATAATACAAAAAAATTTAAAACAGATAATGAATGTGTATACCATGGGACAATATTCATTTGATCCCCCATCCATGTGCCCATATTTTCTATAATGTTTTGTAGTTGTTTCTATTAAAACTCTTTCTGTACGTCTAAGACAACAATTTTGCAAGGAATAACATTTATCGCCACCCTTTTCACCCTATTTAATTATTTTCCCAGCTCTAACGTTTTCTGACATTGTTTCCTACGTAGACTTATACTAAAACAAATACATGTTTTTTGTTCACGGTATCAAGAACCCTTTTTTGAAGAGCGCCTATTATAACAAACTTGTTGCAACATCCGTGAAATGAAACATATTTATAGATTTCATAACGCCGCAGCTGCGACGTTATAAAAATCTAAGTGATTGTTAGTATGTTGACTTGGTCAACATACTAAGGTGACCATTGAGGGGAAACCTAGTTTCCACAACATCGCGATTGTGACAACAATCTTCACAAAACGTGGCAAGAGAGGTCTAATTATGCCACAAACGTACAAGATAGACAACTAGGGTGGAAAACATGGCAAGAGAGAAGATAACGCGGCAAAAGCTTAATGGCCACGTGGAAAGAGATACGTCAATGTGGCAATAGTGACATTATCAAGCAATATGAATTTATTTTTTAATTTCTTATTTTCGACAAGATGGACAATTTTGTCCATAATCACAAATAGAATGTCAAAATTTTTACAATAAGTACCAAGTGACATTCTAAAATTACAAAAAGTTGTATTCCAAAGTTGTAACAGAATTAACAGACAACCAGTTTCTGTGTCAAAGAGTGTTGATCGACCCTCCTGATGCAACAAATGTGACTGACATTAACCGTCAACTTTCGATCACTATTGAAACTAATGTCAAGTGTAAGAAGTTATGATCCTGGGATCCAGGTAGTTTCACCTTCAAGAATCCACATAGGTGGTGACCCAAGGCTCCAGATAGCTTTATTTTGGTAATATTGGCATTGGCAGTGGAACGAGAACAATGCTATCGATCGCTAAAGTATGGCTAAATAAAGTGAACAAGTATGGATGTCATTGTCAAAGAACTTAAATTGCATGATTTTCAGAACTGCAAAGAACATCGACTTTAGGGTTGCTTTCTCACGAAATCTACAATGCTTCTTTGAGTCCATGTCTAATTTTTAACGAAAATAATTTTATCCTATAAATTTGAGTGAATCATTTTAAAATTAGTGAATCTCATTTTTGGAAACCATGGAAAATTAGCCCATAAGTGGAATTTAGCCCCTAAAATCATATATGAAGAAAACAAAGAAGATCAACAAACAAATCTCCAAAGTGTGCCTTCAACCAACCAAAGCATCAAATACAGAGAGAACACCACTAGAAGATACTTGTTTTGTTTTTTTTTCTCTCTGAGTTTGCTTGGCTAACAGAGTTTTTTTTTGGCTCAAAGCTCACGTCACCTAAAACCATTCTCTCTGCATTAAAATTGGGCCTCAATGGAATCTATAAGTTGTCTTACATGTTCATGACCATGAGCATTACAATGAAGGCACCCTAAAGCCCAAATCTTTGATGATAGAGAGAATGGAAATAAGTATTTAAAATCAACATTGGAGTATGACAACATAATCTTCTATAGAGTTTATTTAATTCGTCTTAATGTCAAATTCCCTCGATCTTTCTCTTATTAATGTCAATATTTTCAAATATGTGAGTCAATAGTGACTAATAGAACATATTAAAATTCCCATATCCAATCAGATTCTCAAATATGACAACCTCTAAGACATGCACAAGATACAGGACATGACGCCAAGACCTTTGTGGATGACACGCTCATGGATGGCAACGAAAATACGCCTCAATCGTTGCTATGATGATGCCTTTAAAAACTAAAATAGCCAAAAAATATGCAAATTCAAAATGTAAGAAAATGTTTTTACCGCATCCCATAATATCCGTGTGTTTATGAATTTTAATGGGAGATGTCCTCGAGATTTCTTCTTATTAAAGACAAACTTTTCAAACTTGTTTGGTTGGTTGTCACTTTTAAAATAATAATTAATGCATCGAAGGGCGTATGTATGGGGATGGAGGGGAGCCACAAAATGCTTTTAAACTTTTCTCTACATCCGGAACGCTGCGGAACTTCAAGCGAACTTTTGAAGACTCCCCACTCAACCATGGAAAGGCGTGTAAGCGCATATTATTCATCATAGGTGGTAGAAGTGGTTGTGGAGTTCGAGGAGTCCGTGGTCAAATTGTAGAGCATGTGGTTCTCCCGGTGCAATATGTGGCTACCCCAACACAAGTTACCATAGTTCGATAACACCTATCTATGAACCCGCTCATAAAATTGGCTAAGTATGCAAACCAACAACTGGCCAATTAGACTCGCGATGTGAAGATATGATTGAGATGATGATTTTTCAGCCACCACACCAAACCCGCGAGCATGGACATGGAACTAAGTATAGAATTATAAACGGATAATAGAGGGTAAGAACAAAAGGGAAAACGAAGCAAGTTTAGAAGAAATTGGATAAATATGCAAACGAACGACGGTTGGTTGGACTCATGATGTGAAGATATAGATGGATATGATGATTTTGTTACACTGCTCCTTAAAACCCGCCACCACAAAAAAGTGGCAAAGCATAGAAACGTAAACGTGACACAGAGCTAGAACAAAAAGGAAAAAACATGAAAGTTTACAAGAGGAAAAGAAAGGGAGAGAAGAAATTTATCGCTCACACAAAACACTACTCTCATAACTATGAAGCCATGTGAAGACATTAACCATGGGAAAACATCATTAGCTATGAAATATAGTTGGAGCCCGAAAAACTCAGGTTCAAGCCATAAGAGATGTAAATTACATCCACCGCACTTGCATAATATTTTTATCTGCTTGGGGAGCCAACTTCAAAACAATGTAACAATAGATCCAAATGCAGATGCAAAGACTTCAACATCAGAAAGTTTAAGCAACAGAGCAAGCAACAAATAACAACTCAATTAAGAAACACCAAAAGGCCCAATCAGCAAAACATAGGGACCTCAACCCTCAAAGTTGAATCAAACAACAAGAAGTGTTAGAATCCAACTAACAAAGAAGAAAGCACCAACCAAAATTTACCAGAAATGCCTGGGGGAAGAACAATATTGGCCAAATTCATTACAACATTGTATGGAAAAATTCAATGAAAAATGTATTGTAACACATCTATTAACCAAATATTTCAAGTTGTGAGACCTGTCAGATAAAATTCAAAGCTAGGAGGGTTATCCAAAGGCCAATGTTCGACATATAACCTACCTCTCCACAACAACAAAGGACACATCGCAAAGGAAATCGATTTCTCTCCTCACATACAAAGATGTTATGTAAGAGGATTTCGACCCAGGCATCCCAAGTCACCCCCACCTACAAACCACAAATATCGCTTAAAATAAATACCAGACCCAAACCCGGCCCTGGTCAGCTGTGGCAAAGACAGTATAAGGCCTTAATCGTAATTGTAGGAACCTCAAGCTGCATAAATCCCAACAAGACCAATGTGCAAACAAGAACAACAACAACACACAAATAAGAAATCGCTGAACATGTGCAAGAAGCAAGAATGAACCAAAGGAACCAACAATGTCATTGAAGAACAATATTGTGCACATTGACTATAGAGAACATTGCATATAAAAAAATGGAAGAAAATGTATTGTAACAGTGCCTACTATGTAAACATTTAAGGTTGTGAAGCCTGTTAGGTAAACATTTAAGTCCGCCTATAATTGTTGTGTAAACATTTAAAAAGAATGCAAGGTAAGTGTGTCTCCTTAATGCACTAAAAAAATATTATATTATTTTTATAACAACAAATAAAAAAAATTAGTAACAATAGTTCAAACAAGAGGAGCCTATGTAAGAAAAAAAAAAATTATTGAAAGGACAAACTAATATGAAGTCAACTTATAAAACAATGACTATCTATCTTCAAAACCTTGGATATCCAAACATTTCTCGAGAAAAATAACAACTCCTGAAAGACCTGAGCATGATAAAAAAACTTTGGATATGTTAGAATATCAAACATTGAGAATAGTGAAGTCAGCAGTAAGACCTCCGTGACTGTTGGTCCAACGATCATGACATATGGTATTTTATTTTATAGAAATCAATGTTTTTAGTTCTCTAGCTCCAACAATAGATATTATGCAAATATTTTTAGTCAAAGGACAAACTAATATGAAGTCAATGAATAATCAATTCCTCTACTTCTCGACGGAGACTAATAACGTGTGTTCCCAAAAAAAATGTTTAAGCCTCCCTACAGTAAAGTTGGCCAAGTGATATGCTGGTGATACAATAGTGTTACAATAGGCCTTAATGGAAAACCTGCTTTGTGGATTTTTGAAACACCACAAATTCAAGACATTATTATGTTTTGAGTAGTTATTTTCTTTTTTACATTGACATCAAGGGATGACTCCTTAATTTTTACACCTTTTAGAATATTGTTTTGGGATCACCATTTAATTTTCTGTAGCTACTATTTGTGAGGTAAGCCTCTTTTTTAAATCAACTTTCTTTTATCCATCACAACAGTAACATTCCCCTTATCTACTTCAAGAATCAAGAATGTGTATATTTTTATCTTCTTTCATACCTCTTAAAGCTAATGATTATTCTTTGCTAATATTTCTTCTTGGGAGATTTGCTCCTCGTAATGCTATAGTGCATTCTCTCCAAACCTCCTCAACTACATTGTTGGGCAGGTTTATGATGGATTCCTTGAGGTAGCAGTTGATATTTTCAACCCGTATCTTACGTGGGGCAACAACAAATTTCAAGCCTCGTTCCAACGCCTTAATGAAGGCATTATCCAAAAGTTTGGCAAAAAAATATTTATTATACCTGCCTCCAGCAGAGTTATATAGTGATTGATCGCAAGTCAAAGTTAACTTTTATTAAATATTTTTGGTTTCTAAATCTTTTTAATGTTTTTTCATATATCATGTATTAAATTATTAAATTTTTATTAAATATTTCTGTTTCAAATCATTTTAATGTTTTTTATATATCATGTATTAAATTATTAATTGAATTTTAAAAATAAGAATAAATTTTAAATTTTTAAAATTATTTATTTTTATTTTTATTAAATAAATTTTTAAAAATAAAAATAAATTTTAAAATTTTAAAATTATTTATTTTTATTGTTGGATGATTTGACAAATATTTATCAGAACAGAAAATTCAATTAAAAAACATATTCAAATTGTAATTTTTTTATATGAATATTGAATAGACATTAAAACTTGACATAAAATAGAATAAAGACATGGCAAAGGAATGGGGAAGACTCAATTGTTGCGGAATATTAGTTTAGGTGCTTCACATTTTTGTGTAGGCAAGCATATTTAATTATTTTCAAGTTTACAAAAAGTATAGGGAAGTAACGTTGACCACACTCCACGTGCAAATTGGTCTCTCAAATTTCCTATGGGAAGTATCTATGTACATTTGATAACTATTTCATTCAATAGTGAAAGGAAGTCAATAGTGTGTGGGAATGATATTTATTACAGATCTTGATGTGTTATTGTACCTAAAATACCTTAAATATAGAAGTATTTGCCTATTATTAATGTACCTTGCATGTAAATTGGGGAAGTGGTCAAAACTATGTCTAGTGTGAAGAAGACCTGTGACCTCACATATAGAGAAAAGAAAAAGGGTGCAAATTGTTGATTGAAGAATTGATAGTGGGCCTTATTTGATAACACTTGTGAATGCCTAGTAGGGGGGTTTTGGCGAAGGGAAGCCGATGTTTTTGTAATTTGTTGTTGAAGTCTCTTTTTCTTCTTTTTGGTTGCTTATTCTTTGTAATGTCTTGTAAATTGACTCCTTGTAGAAGTATGTTCAAACTCACTCCAATTCCATGTTCGATCATGTGATTCATGTGGTCGACGAGATATCAATTGGGTCTGATGAATGAACCATAGATCCTATGACAGTTGGTTTCTCCCGAGAGAGGACTTCAACACATGATGACGACAATGAATATTTTTGTGCATTAGAGCTAGAAACCACCAAAATTTCATGGCATATGAAAAGATGGTCACAATCAAGGTGGATGCACCGTTCAAGAGTGAGGAGAGAACGACATTCCCATACAAGACTATAATAAATCCCTTGTTTTAAGAAGTCAATACGATACTCTTGATCTTGGGATGTGACTCGGGACATTCCTATTTGAAGGAGATTTTTTTCTAGATAATCTTCTTCCTTTGTGTTGGGAGTTGCTATAAAACAATCTTCTAAACAATTATAAGAAGATAGATATTCATCAGGAATTTCATACATAATACAAAAAATATGTGAATCAGAGTCTACTTGTTCAAGATCCTACCTTTGACATCGATCATAAGATGCATAGATGACTTCTAGATTCATGTTGTGCATCTTGACCAACATCCATGTGAGATGCTAAAAACTAATGAGATTGTATGGGGAAAATAATGAGATTGTAGGGGATAATGAGGGCTCCCTTGTGGTTAAAATCAAATTCCTCCTCAATCTTCTCCAACAATGCATTTGACACATGATAATTTAAGTAAGTCATTGAAAGTATGAACCATTTCAACTCCTACCCCACATAAAAGACTAAATATCAAGCTATAACATCTTTCCCTACAACAATATACTTGTGGATTGCATCATGTCGACATGTATGTTCAACCCTGTACATGGCTCATGTTTTATTAATGGAATGTTAATGCTACGAAAACATGTGAGATATCAATCAGTGTCATTATGACAAAACTACATGTATTTGGCAGTCACATCCCTAGGATGAGGTGGATATAGGGAGTGTGATTGTACAAAATGAAATGTAAGGGTTGACATGCCTCTAAAACATGCTTAACACACTTTATATAACTCAAAATCCATAGAACCATAGCTTAAATGTTGGTGAATGAGTAACAAATGATTTTGTTGGTATATCAAAGGAAAAAATCATGGCTTAAATATTAGTGAAAGAGTAATAAATGAGACAACCAACATATCAAAGCTACTTATGAAAGTGGGGATGGATAGATGATAAAAGTGAAATAATGTTGAAAGTAGTTGCTTCTTTAGAGGTGGTCGAGTTTCTTTCATACGTTGCTCCTTTGAACAATAGGGTTTATGAATAAGGGAAATAAAGGAAGGAATGATCAACCGACCCTTATAACCAATAACTATGGATGATCAAATGATTACCCTAATTGAAAAATGTGTTCATTTTTTTGGGCAACTCGACCTCGTCTAGCATATAGATGGATGGAGGAGAGGGATAGAGGAGTCTCTGCATTCATAATTCCTTACGTGGATCGATCGATTGATTCGTCTACGTTCATAATAAACTTGACACTCTATTAACCGATCTAGTCATCTCAATACTCTATTATGAACATCATATAGATGCATCCTGGAACAGAGATGACCACACAATCTATTATTAACATTATATAGATGCAAGCTAAGCATGTAACCAAGTCTCTTATTCATGTGATATAAAGGTGTGTCATGCATGCAATAGACCCACCCACATGACTAGATAGTAGAGTTGTATGTGATTGCTCAAGTCTTATTATGTCTCCCTATCTTAAGAGATAGTGAGTCTCGTCAACTGGTTTCATTGTCTGATAGCAAGTATTCGTTCCTTACCTTTGATTTGTAGAGAGAACCAATATTGTCCCTATAGAACAAATATACACATGCATTGAGGATAAGGGGTGACCCATCCGTTAAGTCTACCAGGCGCCCCTTAATGTGGTAGGCATTGTGGATCCCTTTCATGAGTCATTGATGCTTGAAATCCAATCCAACAAATGTTGTATCAATATTGATTGTTTCAAAAATGGATAATAATTGATAAGATGTGACTAGTAGCAAAGCTATTAAATTCAAGTATTGAAATGACAGTGGGAACTAGTTGCATAACATCAATATTTTTTTATTGTTCAACTCACTTTGTGTTATGGTACTTCGTTAATATAAAATGTAGTCTTGGCTCTTCAAACTAACTTTTAACTTACTCTTATAAACAATACCCAACTTTTTACCAAAATTTAATATAATTTTAAATAATCTTTATCTTACACTTTATCAAATTCCGAGTAAAAGAAAATTGACTATTTAATGTAAAKTACAATTGTCATTATAACTTAAGAGTATGATGAAATGTAAAAAAAAATCAATAAAAGATGGTTACATGTTTAATATTTACATTGTCATTATAAGTATAGAGTATAATTGTCAATTGGGTCTAGCCTTAGTGGTGGTGGAAGGAMGTTTATCCTCTCCATTGAGGTTCTATTTATGCAAGTGGCRTGTTAAACTCAYGATGAGTATATTGTTATTACTATG
The DNA here is from genome assembly GCA_010110895.2 of Picea sitchensis. Lineage (NCBI taxonomy): Eukaryota > Viridiplantae > Streptophyta > Pinopsida > Pinales > Pinaceae > Picea > Picea sitchensis. The sequence continues at coordinate 69,952 of SNQJ01S0016579.1, read as the reverse complement.
TTTTTTGAACAATTATAACATAATATCTAAAAAGTATAACCTCTATAACATAGTATTTTTCATTGACAATATGATATAGCCTTCTAGAATATTTTCATTTTTTATAACAAGAAGACATAAGAATTGATTTGTAAGTTATTTTTAAAATATTTTCCTACAAGAAGATAGATAAAGATAATATGGCTCATTGCGAACATAATATAGTTTTTAAGAACATTTTGTTTTTATAAAAAGAAGACATAAGAATTGATTTGTGAGTTCTTTTTAAAACATTTTTCTTTTTTTTTAACGAGAAGATATTGACCTGTAATCTTTTTACTATGACATTTGAGTATACATTTAATTTACTATATAGTGGAGAGGAGATTTCAATTAGTGTCTACTTCAACTTTTAATAGCATGAATAACCGCTCTCACTTCTTTTTTTCTTTTAGACAGTACACACATGATATCTTATTATTTAAGTTTTAAATGTTTCATAATCACTTTACCATAGTTTAGATTACTTATTTGGATCTTGTTTTTTTTAAATCTATCAAACTTATTGTTTTCATTGACTGATATCGACTAATATCTTATTCATTTTCCACCCACAAGTAAACTCCACAGAGATCCCATATATCCCCACAACAACGACTCGAGAGGCTTTCTATTTCCCTCCTCCACTATTTGTTTGAAGATTTAACAAGATTATGGCTCAACCCTTTGATGGTAAGATGATTTACTTTGGAGTGAAGGCAATGTTTGATTGTAATGAACATGGAACGATATCATTGTCTCTACATTTTATTAGGAATTCTATATTTGCAACCTTTTCAGCTCTTTTTATTACAACATCTCGAAATTCTTAACTTGATTTAATACTTCCCTTCAATGGAGGGCAATTATTGTGTCATTCATGTTTAAGGAGGAGTATCTTCACAACACTAGAATAGTGTATTTTATTGGTTTTTTTACTCAATGTTTCGAGTCACTAATATGCCTCATCATTATGTTAGAATCTGGGGACATAAATTTGTACGAAATCACTATTTTTTGTTGTTTAAAATCCATTTCTGAATGTAGAAATGGATTTAGCATGTGGGAAAACCCCTAGACACTTGGATTATACAAAGTGATGACTCAAATCTAAGGATATAACAATTTCTTGACGGATTTTGAGCAAATGTCCTCGAAGAAAATATCATCGGATAAAAATCATTCCATAAAACGTTTTGCCTAAATTTAAAGGGGAGTGTAATGTTGAAAGTTGTGATTGTAATTTAAAAGGGAATATAATGTTGAAAGTTGTGATTGTAGATAAGAGGGTAACTATCTTTGTTGTTGTAAAAGAAATATTTTGTTAAGTTGATTGGCTTACTTTGTAATTAAAAAACTTCTTTGAGTTAGAGTCATTCTCTTGGGAACATTAGATGTGGGTGATGTGTCAGGCCACAATCAAACTTTTTTAATAGAAAATGTAAAATATATTGATTGGTGGAAATGGTGAAATATAATAGGACATGTTTGTGTTTTATACATGGAAAAGTATAATATAAATCTCTAGTATTATGAGCATGTCTATAATAAATAATCTGGTCCATTTTTTTTACAATTCACAAAGCACTTTGTTGAATAATATGTTGTTTTTTTGTCTCATGTATTTGTACAAAACAATTGTCGTTCAAGTAAAAATACGTGTTGTTACACACCACTTTTACAATGAGAGTCCAAACAACAAATGCCTATAGAATGTTGAATATAAAACAAAATACACCATATATGTGGAGAACTCAACATTAAGTTTTTGAAACTTATCACACTCCATTGTATTTTGTTAGCATATTAGCTTCGCAATGTGTGTATGTTGTGATAGTGCCATGATAATATTGTAATTTTCCAACAACCTTTCAAAAACATTGATTGATCTTCTCTTACAAACCATTACCAAAGACATTAACATGTCCTTAGTGAGTTAGAAACTTATCACACTCCATTATTTTTTGTTAGCATCTTAGCTTCACAATGTGTGTATGTAATGATAGCCCTGTGATAATATTACAATTTCCCAACGACCTTTCAAAAGCATCAAAAGCATTGATCGATCTTCTCTTACAAACCAAAAACATTAACATGTCCTCATTTGTTAAAAACTTATCACACTCTTAAGTTAAATTATGGAATCAACCTTTATTATTTATTATTTTCTAAATGTCACATTTTTCTATAATTTTTAAGCATTGAAAATTATAAATCAACAATTTTAGAAACTTCAAAATTTAACAATATTCAAATAAATTAGAAATGTTTGCAACATTGTTATGGTTAGTATTAATATTTTATATATATATAATTAAAATTAATAGTTGTTACTTTAAACATTAGACCACTGTCACCAAAACATATCTTTCCAATTGCTTGGCCATGAAAACTTAAACTGCAATTAAAAAGAACACTACACACCAAAGCCTCTATGGAGAGTTAGAGGACGAAACACTCCACGACTCACTAACAAAAAAGGAATACGGTATCCTCAAACTGAAGACACGCGGTTCACTGCCATTTTTTGGCGTGTGATCTGACTCCATCAAGTGTAAGCAACCTGAACCATATGTCAAATAGCGTATTTGAATGACATAAATGTCAGAGTTTACTCTTTCAACTTTACAAAGAAAGGAAAACAAGCAAACCTGATATGGTCAGACCATATTAACGGTCACTAGTTTTCCGTTATGGGTCTGATCATGCACTGTAATAAATATGAAATAATAATTTTAAAATTTTAACACAATGTTGATATAAATATTTGATAAGTGAAAGCTTTTCCGTTTCACTGTAGTTACCCGGAGGAACCAATGATGCAGTGTTGACAGCAGAAACAGCATAGATGACGTAAGTGGTAACTTGAATGCCTGGTTTCCTTTTTAATTGTTTTATGTTTTAGTTTCGTTGAAATGGGTGACATAAATTTAGAAGAAATCTTGATTTTCTAATGTTTAAATTGCATTTTGAATACATAAATAAATTTAACATGTAGAAAAACTTATAGACATTTCCATTATATAATCTTAACCACTCAAATTTACTCAAATCTACAAATCCAACAAATTTTTATCCACAAAACTAAACAAAAAAATATACACTAAAAAAAATCAAAACATATAACGTTTAAAATAGGTTATCCTGTACTAATGTGCTTAACACCATCGATCCCTCTGGACTCTGAACTCTTTAAAAAATAAACCAAGTTACTTCTATCTTCCCGAACTTGGGTGAAAGCTAAATTCCATAATGCAATCGTTAAACTGTGCACACTTAAAGGGGCGGCTCACTGCTAAAATTTGCATATGTAAGAAAGGCTTTACCCCCTCCCACGCACCTGAATTTCAGGTCATTGTAAATTGAGCATTTAAAATAGCTCAGTACGGAGTGATGTTTGTAGGGCGTGACGGCGTCGGGTAATTTTTTTAGCAGTAGTTTAAACATTTTATTTTTTGGTTGTTTTGATTTTGTTTGAAATTTGGTGATGAATGGTTGGATTTGTAGATTTGAGTGGTTAAATTTGTATAATTTGGATGTCCCTGAGTTTTTCAGCACGCTGAATTCATTTATGTATTCAAGAATGCCATTTAAACAACAGAAAATAACTATTTTGTCCAAATTTACATAGCCTAATTCTGGCCAAAAAAAAACCCAAAAAGTAGAATGTTTAGCCAAGCCCTAAATTTTATAAGAATTTGGAAAAAAATTATTTATAAAAGTTATCTCATGATTTTACCTATTACCTATTATAAATTGCAGTTTCATAATTACAAACTTCTAAAGTAAAATGATTTTCACAATAAAAACATAAGATTTCAACCATTTAGAAATGGTGAAATACAAAATAAATAGCACCAATAACAAAGAATACAATTGCCAGGTTACCAAGTTGCAGTGCCATAGTTTGTTGCATGCTTTAACCTTCAAAGTTACAAGTTGCAAATTTTTAATGGTAATCATTACAGTTCGATGAACTTACAAGTCAGACTCAAACGGTGTTGAAAAAACATTTTTTTTTTTTTTTTTTTTTAATATACATGTGTAAAGTTTAAGGAATAAGTAA
>SNQJ01S0016578.1:125797-159351 GCA_010110895.2 Picea sitchensis | reverse complement strand
ATATATATATATATATTAAAGTAACACATTACAATAATACATATTAAAATATTACTACATTTATTAAAAGTGGCTATCATTGATTATGGTTCAATATCGTTGACCATGACCATGGAAATTAGAACATTAATAAAGTATTAATACACAAATAAAATAACATATAGATAATACATTAATAAAATAGTGATACATTACTAAAATATTAATACATTATTACATAAATGTAAGGTATAAATTAAAGTATTATTTAAGATTAATGTATAACGTAACATACTAATTAGTTAATTGATACATCAAGAATATAATGTAAATACACAAATTAATATATTTATACAATATTAATTGATACATTGTTAAATTATTAATACAATAATACATTAATAACACATCATTAAAGTAAAAAAAAATACATTTCATACATTAATAAATACATTACTATTGTATCAATACATGAAAACATTAATAAAGTATTAATACAATGATAAATTAATACATCATTAATACATTAATACATTAATTGACTATGACCATGGTTGACTATGGCTGACCATGACCTTGGTTTACTGGTTAACTTTGTTAGACCTTTGTTGAATCTGAGAAGGAAAGGTTCATTATGGTTAATCATGGTTGTCCTTCACCATGGTTGATTAAGGTTGACCACAACCACAGTTGAGTATTATTAACCGGGGTATATTATAGTCGACCATTCCCATGACTAACCTTCATTGACCATGTGGATCTAATTATGGTGGGCCATGTTGATTGTCTTTGACCATGGTTTACTATGGAACTACTGCATTGCAATGTTGATGATGTTCTCTTTTACAGATTGCAACATGAGGTTTTTTTCATCACATTGTGACATTTTCTTTTATTTGTAACATGACATCATAAGGTTATGGTCATGAAATTACGATGAAGGGTTTTTATTTGTCACATTATGGCATTGGAGTAGGTTTGTCACAATATGATAGTGGGTTATGTTCATCACATTGCAATGTTGAGAAATGTTCTTCTCGTTGCAATGTTGGTCTATCTTTGTCACATTGCCATATTTATTTGTCTACATCACATTGTGACAATGGCTTATGTTCGTCCCATTCCAACATTTGGAAATGTCTATCATGATTCGATGTCAGAATATGTGAATCATAATGGGAAATGAGGATATGTTTGTCACATTGTGATGATAGAGCTATATTCATCACATCACAATGTTACTATGTTTGGTAGATAACAATGTTACTATGTTCGACACATTGCAACGTTTGGCATATTGTGACCTAGGGATATGTGTGTCACATTGCAACATGAGGGAATGTTCATCACATTGTGATGTTAAGGTGATGCACGACACATTGCGACATCTCAAAATGTTTGTCGCAATGCGATGTTGGGATATGTGCGTCACATGGAACATGAGGATATATTCGTCACATTTCGATGACATGGCTATGTTCATCACATTGCAATGTTAGTTTATGTTCGTCCCATTCCAACAACAGGAGTATGTTTGTAACACCGCGACATTGCTATGTTTGGTACATTGCAACGTTACTATGTTCGACACGTTCTGACATCATGATATGTGCATCACATTACAATGTGAGGAAATATTCATCAAATTCTAAAGATATGGTGATGTGTGACACATTGCATTATTAAAGTATTAATACAATATTAAAGTAATACATTATTAAAGTATGAATACATTAATATATTAATATACAATGACCATGGTTAACTTTGGTAGGCCTATGTTAAGTTTGGGAAGGAAGGGTTGACAATTGTTAATGTAAGGTATAAATTAAATTATTATTTAAGATTAATGTATAATGTAACATATTAATTAATTAATATATTTATACAATATTAATTAATATGGTGCTAAAATATTAATTTAATAATAAAATAATACATTAATAATACATCATTAAAGTAAAAAAAAAAAATACATTTCATACATTAATAAATACATTACTATTGTATTAATACATTAAAACATTATTAAAGTATTAATACATTAATTGACAATGACCTTGGTTGACTATGGTTGACCATTACTATGGTTAAGTTTGTTAGACCTTGGTTGAATCTAGGAAGGAAATGTTCATTATGGTTAATCATGGTTGTCCTTCACCATGGTTTATTGAGGTTGACCATGACCATAGTTTAGTATTATTGACCCGAGTATATTATAGTTGACCATGCCCATAACTGACCTTCGTTGACCATGTGGATCTAATTATGGTGGGCCATGTTGATTTTCTTTAACCATAGTTTACTATGGAACTATTGCATTTCAATGTTGATCATGTTCTCTTTTTCACATTATGACATGATGTTTTGTTCATCAGGTTATGGTCATGAAATTATGATGGAGGGTTTTTATTTGTCACATTATGGCGTAGGAATATGTTTGTCATAGTACGACAATGGGTTATGTTCATCACATTACAATGTTGGGAAATGTTCTTCTCATTGCAATGTTGGTATACCTTTGTCACAATTCCATATTTAGTTGTCTACATTATATTGTCATAATGGGTTATGTGTGTCCCATTGCAACATTTGGAAATGTCTATCACAACTCGATGTCAGAATATGTGTGTCACAATGGAAAACAAGGATATATTTTTCACACTAGGACAAGAGGGATATGTTCATCAGATTGCGATGTCCACTTATGTTTATCACATTGCGACGATAGGGATATGTTTTTCACATACGTGATGATAGAGATATGTTCATCACATCATGACATTACTATGTTTGTTAGATTGCAATGTTACTTTCTACAACATATTGCAACGTTTGAAATATTGTGACCTAGGGATATGTGCATCACATTGCAATATGAGGCAATGTTCATCACATTGTGGCATCAAGGTGATACGTGACACATTGCGACATTTGGAAATGGTTGTCTCAATGTGACGTCATGATATGTGTGCCACATTGGAACATGAGGATATATTCGTCACATTGCGTGACATGGATATGTTCGTCATATTGCAACGATAGGGCTATGTTTGTAACATCACGACATTGTTATTTTTGGTAGATTGCAATGTCACTATGTCTGACACATTGCAACGTCATGATATGTGCATCACATTGCAAAGTGAGGATATGTTCGTCAAATTTTGAAGACACGACGATGTGTGACACATTGCATTATTAAAGTATTAATACATTCATACATTAATTGACAATGACCATCATTAACTTTTGTAGACCTAGGTTGACTTGGGGAAAGAAGGGTTGACTATGGTTAATGTAAGGTAAAAATTAAAGTATTATTTAAGATTAATGTATAATGTAACATATTAATTAATTAATTGATACATTAACAATGGAATGTAAATTAATTAATTAATATATTTAAACAATGTTAATTAATACAATGCTAAAATGTTAATATAATAATCAAATAATACATTAATAATTCATCATTAAAGTAAAATTTAAAAAAAAATGCATTCCATACATTAATAAATACATTACTATTGTGTTAATACATTAAAACATTATTAAAGTATTAATATATTAATTGACAATGATCATTATAGGAAAAAAACAAAGAAAAAGGGTTAAAAGTAATTATGATTAATAGTAGTAAAATATTTAACTAAAATCTATTTATGATGAAGTGTGATGGTTTTCTGCTATTGTTTGTGTGGATAGATACACAAATGTTAGATTTTTTCATGCCATGGTGTTTTCTTTTTATACATTATTTTATTTTTATATTTTACAATAAAATAAAATTTCATCAATTTTTATTTTTTTTTATATTGAAATGGTTGTTACATAATAATGCTTAAACACACATATTTTACAGAGTACAAAGATGACAAATCCAAAAATCTTTAATAAATCGCTCATTGATACTTTTACTAGTTAAATGCAAAGAATCCAAGAGCAACTTAAAGTTGTAACTAACGTGAGAAGGTGTTTTAGAATTATCTTATTATGCAATTAAAATATATATGAAAAAATAACCATAAGACATATTCAAATTCCGAAGGTTCTTATCTAAATGTGGTGGCTTAGTTTTTTCAATTCATCTAAATTGTGTTTAAAATTAAATAACAATTCAAGTGAATTAAATTAAAATTTTAATACACCAATAAAATAATTCATTATTAAAGTAATAATACATTATTATAGTATTACTAGATAAATATAATATTATTACATTAATTTAATGTATAAATTAGATTATTAATTTGTATTAATGTATGATGTAATTTATCAATTAATTTATACATTAAAAATTCAATGTATTAATTAGATAATATTTTATTACATTATTAATTAATATGTTACTAAAGTATTAATATACTAATAAAATAATACATTAATAATAGTAATAATATATTAAAAAGACATTTAATGTATTAATAAATAAATTATTAAAGTATATAAATACATTAAAACATTTATAACATATCAATACACAAATAAAACAGTACATTAAATTAAATTAAAATTATTAAATTATTATAATGGTTAATATTATTATATTATTATTTAAATTATTTTTTAATAATATTTTATTATTATTATAAAATAAACTTAAATAAAAATAACCTTAATTATAATATAATTTTAAACTTAACTCTAAAAGGAATAATCCTAATCTTAAATTTTCCCTAATTTAATATGTTTGGTCTATTTGGTAATTCTTTGTATTCATTTTACTTGCATTTATGCTAAATACGTTTATGTAAATGCTAAATGTGATAATGCATTTATAAGTAAAACGTTAAGGTATTCTCTATTTTAAAAAAATGAAAGATAGTCTTTAAAAAATGATTGTTATATAACAATGCTTAAGCTCACATATTTTACAGAGTACAAAGATGACAAATCCAAAAATCTTTAATAATTTGATCATTGTTTTAAAAAATGGTTATTATATAAAAATGCTTTAACTTCCATATTTTGTATAAATATGACAAATCTAAAAATCTTTAATAAATTGATGATGGATACTTTTACAAAGTTCCATATTTTGTATAAATATGACAAATCTAAAAATCTTTAATAAATTGATGATGGATACTTTTACAAAGTTAAATGAAAAGAATCCAAGAACAACTCAAAGTTGTAACTAAAGTGAAAAGGCCTATTAAAATTATCTTATTATGGAATAAAAATATATATGAAAAAATAACCATAAAACATCTTCAAATTCTAGAGGTTTTTATTCAAATGTTGTGTCTTAGTTTTTCAATTCATTTGAATTATGCTTTCTTAAACAAAATGAACATAAGTTCAAATACAACAATTTGAAAAAATAACAGTTAAGAAAATTTAGCAATGCAAGAGAATTAGAAATACCTTGTGACGATGGGGATATGTTAATCACAAATGAGGAGGCAATGTTCATCACATTGCGATGACAAGGCTATATTCGTCACATGCGACAATAATAAATGTTCGTCACATTTTGACAATGAGGCTATGTTTGTCACATTGCGACAATAAAGGTATCTTCCTGACATTACCATGATCGTCACATACTGACAATATGGCTATGTTTGTCATATTGTGACGATAGGGATATGTTAATTAAAAACGAGGAGGCAAAGTTCATCACATTGCCACGAAAAGAATATACCTATCACATTGCAACAATAATAAATGTTCATCACATTGCGACGATAAGATTATGTCTATAACATTGTGATATTACTATGTCTGTCAAAGTGTGACACTATTATCTTTATCACATTGCGACGAGAGGGTTGTGTTCCTTAGATTGCAACATTACTATGTTCCTTATGTTGCAATTTACCATTTTTTTGTCAGATTGCAATGTTGGGTTGTGTTTATCACATGAAAATTTCTTTTAATGTTCGACACATTACAAAAGGGAAGTTTTCACCACGATTTAAAAAAAAATAACGAAGTGTTTCCTTTGTCACAAAGATAGGAACTTTGAACTGATGTGATGTATTACATAAAATGAAACTTAGAATCATACTTGTTCTAAGGACATTGATAACAAATCATCTTTAACTTTACAAATGATAATTTTTACTTGTTCTAAAGAAATTGATATAAAATCATATTGAACTTTGTAGATGAAGAAGTATACTTGCTCTAAGGACATTGATAGTAAATCTACTTGATTTTTGCACATTCTAAGGACACTGATAGCAAATCATTTAATAATTTATACTTTCTATAAGAACTTTGATAGAAAATCAATTGGAACTTTGTAGACTGTGACTTATACTATTCTAAGGACATTCATAACAAATCTACTTGATTTATATGTTACAAATGATGATTTAGATTTTTTCTAAGAAAATTTAAAAGAAATCAATTTGTTTTATACTTTGCACATGACGATTTATATTCATTCTAAGGACATTGAAAGCGAATCAACTAGAAATTTAATGAAGATTTATTATTTTTATAAGGACATTTAAGTACACAAAACATGGATGATAGAGTGTATACATTGCACCATGATACAAGCTATGACCATTATACATACATATACAATTTTTATATATTTTTCATTGATTTTATTTGGTGTGGGTGGGAGAATTAACAAAGTCTCCCACCCATAGAAATCTTTCATTAAAATGAAATATATATGGATATATATATATATATATATATATATATATATGTATATATATATATACTCAAATCATATTCTTAAAACCATTAAAAAAACATGCAGGATCTTATAATGATAATCCTAATAACTATTGATGTTAATATATTATTAATCCATTATTGTGATAACCCTAATAACCATTGATGTTAATATATTATTAATCCATTATTGTTGACATGGTTAATTATTAATATTAATTAATAATTATGGTATAAAATGTATGTATGTATAATATACATACATACCCTTAAAGTTTTATGTATAATAATAATAATTAATAATATAGTTTTATATTATTATTATTTATTATTTATTAATCTATTATGTATAATAACAATAAAGTATTATTAATAATACAAACTATGTATAATACTATATAAATGTAATAAACTATTGTTATGTATTTAATAAAGTATTACTAATTTATTAATAATAATAATATTAATAGTTAACTAATACTAATAACTAATATCCCTTGTATATTAATAATAACTATATTAATTAAACCTAATAACCCTAACCTTAGTAATCCTAATCCAAAACCTAATACTTGTAATATGTGTAACCCTAATAACTATTGACTTACCTTAATATAGTATTAATATATTATTGTTGATGAAAAATATTCCACTCTGTTTGTGAAATATATTGTTAGGAAAGATGTCGATGCAACTAGCACAACCACTAACTCATAGTTGGTGAACGTCCAAAAGCTTACGACCGATAAAAAAAACTCTAGTGTAGTTATAAAACAAAACTAGTAGAAACACGCCCATGCATGAAGAAACTGTGAACTTCTAAGTCCATCACAAAAACAGTTGCTAAATCCCACACAGAAAACAAACCCTCTAGATCTCATCCATGTAACCTACACTGACAAAGGGATGAAGAATAATTACGCATTTCATATTACTTTCGAGTAGGGTTTGAACGAGAACGTGTGCTCAAGAAAAAAATTCCAACAGAGACATTTTTGTATGGATTACCTCACTATTGAGGATCCGCATTAGGTAGAGAATGAAACGCCCGGACATAATGAGGTAGAGAATGAGAAATGAAAAGTGTTAATAATTGAGGTAGATAATGAAACTCTTGGAAAGTTGAGGAATCCCAAAGGTGATAATCCCAAAAGTTAATTATTTAAACGTGGAAATCATACGATATTATAGTAATTTATTAATATGATTAGGTAAATGTTAAAAAGTAAGCACGCTAATGGATTTATTTATAAATGCAAGGAAGTTATCAACAATAAATTTGATTCATTAATTTTGGAGGATGACTAAGAATATGCCAACATCTTCAATGCGTAGCCATCACATTAGAACTTAAAATTAAAAGATCATTAAATGTTCCCATCTCCAGTAGATATACACCTAATAATAACTAATTTTAGAAATATACTTAATGACATTTAATAATAATTTTACAATGACAAATCCTTTGACATAGTTGAATGTGAGGTCGTCGTTCTATGAGATATTAGGTATTCCTAATCTTTGGTGAACGTTTTGAAGTTTGAATACATGACTATGATCCATATCACCTATCCACTCAATATATATCAAATCAAAATGATTTAGAAATATATTTAAAAATATTCAATGAACATATAAATAAATCTCAAGAACATCAATAAATTTTCACTCTCTATAGTGCAAGCTCAAGAGAGCCTTGGTGACAACACCAAATTGACCTAAACCAAATACTTCCAATTTGTCACATAAGTTTAATATCCTAGTATTTTGATCCACCAAAAATTAAAATGTGTGAGAACAGTCATAACACATAAATAATATTTTTTATTACTTCATATTACACACAATATTATAGGTATATATAGTTGGAATCAGATCCAACTATCTTCAAACATAGAGATAGTTGTTGAGAGAATCTCTCAACAATCTCCTACAAATCTTTAACAGATTCAAACCAAATCCAAACCAATCTATTGTAAGCATTATTCCAACACCCTTCCATAATGCTTACATTATAAAAACTTACAATACTCAATAACAAATTGCAATATTAATCTTTCTTCTCCACAACTTTGAGCTTCCCTTTCAACTCATTTAAGATAAAACCTGGTCGTCATTTACAAATTTGTATAATTAACACTTCTAGACCTAGTGAAGGACAATCTTGATACTAAATTATCCTATAGATACACTACCATCTATTGAATTCTCCCGAAGAACAAATTTCAACAGTTATATAGGACAATACGATCTTGAAGCACCGAAGTACAACAAGTCCCACCAGCATATAACATAAAATAGACATAATTAAATTAATAATTTGTTCTCAAGCCGTGGAGAACCACCAATTTAAATTATGATAATCCGTTATATAATTTTTGTTTTTCATTATAATATTTTACAAACAAATACATTGATTAAAAAATAACTGCTTCCACTTAGCCAACAACTCCACACAGCAAACCCTATAATAGCATAGAAAATTCTCGTCCACTTACAACATCTTTCGACAGAAAGAGCTCATATCCAGAATGACAACGATTTTTCTTTGCTTCCAAAAACACTGTGAGAGCAGAAGAGTGATTTTGGTCAATATTCTACAACAAGAGAAAGCCCACAAAGATTCTTCTATAATCTGGGAGCAATCTTCAAGCGCGAGTCCATGCAACGAGTCCTTCACCAAACAACCTCCATGAAATCATAATTGCCTTGATTTCCACGCACACGGGGTAGGCTCTCGTGGGCTTTGAGCATGAGCTCGAGAAATTTTGATACGCAGCGGCTCCTTCTCCAGCGATCTACACACAGTAAGCGATCTACACACAGTAGATGACGGCTCTCTTAATAAAAAAACGAGGCATTGGCTCTCCTCTCACAAATGTATCCTGCTCTTTTTCACACAACGACACACTCTTGTAACTATTATTTTACAGAACAAATAAATAATATTATTTTACACAACAAATAAATAAACAATGGAATCCACTCCCCTATGCTAACATATTTACAAAAGTTCATTTATTATGGCTCTCACGTCTCCTGGCTATCCCGTGAGGGATTTAAGTCATTCCATACCAAATTAAAATTTGTGAGAACAACCATAATACACAAATAACAATTTGTATTAATTCATATTACACACAATATTATAGGTATATATAGTTGGAATCAGATTTAACTATCTCCAAACATAGAGATAGTTGTTGAGAGAATTTCTCAACAACCTCCTACAAATCTTTAACAGATTCAAACCAAATCCAAACCAATCTATTATAAAAATTATTCCAACACCAAATACTCCAAACTACCAGTTCCTGTAGTTAAAGGAAGTGAAAAGCGTTATATGCCCACTGCATAGAAAATATTCTCTTGAGAAGTCACTGCTGACATTCGTCCATCCCAACTACATAGAGAGTTCTAGAACTCAGTTAAATTTTTTGAAGCAATCAATAAGTTCTTGAAAATTCTTCACCAACTTTCATAGATGAAACAACATACTAACGTGTTGTGGTTCATAGGGTAAACAAGTATATGACCATTGCTTGTGTTTCGAAGATTTTCTTTAAACACGAGTGCACCAAACTCATGAATTTTGGATGGGGCACTTTCCACAATTCCTTGGAACGAAGTTTTAGTTATGATGTGTGAAATCGATCGAGGAAGTCCACATATGAAATAAAAACCGACCCTGCGATGAATTCAAGGGAAGATAGAAGGGACATTACATCCTGGAGCATACCACCAAACCTTATAAGAAAATGACATATTTATTATCTCATTTGTTATAAATTTCGGTATGGACAATACAATGTACCTACAGTGGAAGGTACCTTGTCAACCATAATGGTATCATTTTTCATATGATTAATGGCCATTTCCATGCAGTATAAGACATGACCTTTTTTGTTTATATATTTCACTTTTTCTGGATTCTGAGGTGAGAAGAAGGAACACCTCCAATTGTTGAATAGTCCTTGATTGTTCACAATTACAAATCCTTCGGCATAGTCGAATGTGAGGTCATTGTTCTGATGATATATTAGGTGTTCTTGAACTTTGGTGAATGTTTTGATGTTTGAATACAGGACTCTGATCCATCTCACTTGTTTGCTCAATATAAATTCATGTCAATTCCAAATGATTTAGAAAGAGACTTAATAATATTCAATGAACATATAAGCAAATATCAAGAGAGTCGATAAATTTTCACCTTCTGTGGTGTGGGCTCCAAAGTAATCCAAACCTTGGTGAGGTCACTAAATTGTTCTGTCGTGGCCATCAAGTGTTATGGATTCCAGGAATCCTTCTTTGTACTCCTTGAAATTTAGAATATTTATAAACTTGGCGAAGTTTGTCTCTCGGTACAGTGTCTAGTGTTGTTCGTCAATGACATCGGGTGCAAGACCATTTTTTTCTTCGAAAGGCATTCTTATCAAAGTTGGCACTGAAATACAAAATTTATCTGAGTTCACCAGTACTTGATGCACCACAATCTTGTATCTTCCATTGCTTAGAATCTTAATATATCATATATCATATCATTCCTCACAACATTATAAATTCATGGGTATATTAAGCAATATGGGAAACAAAGGTCATAATGTTATTAGTGATTAGTACATCTATGTGATAATCGATGTTTACTATGAAGTAGTTAGGAAATGGTCATAACGCCTTCCATTGACCATCGTGTAGCAACTGAAAACCTCCAGCAGAATCATGGGAAAGAATGGTAATGTAACCATAGTCTGAATGTGGTGGTTTGCCTAAGGTAAGCTCGGGCTCTCGACAAGCAGGATAGTAATTGAGAACCATGACTTGGCTTCCCTCGTCACTAAAACCTTTTTCATCCATCATGTATCGATATTAACCATGTCTATGATAATTGAAATGCAGGCCAAACGTGGCATCCATCAGTTGCCATGCTTCACATCCATAGTGAAATTTGAAACGTTGCCCAAACTTGACATCCGTCATGCATCGATCTTAACCACAATTGGGTTAATTGAAACAGAGGCCAAATGTCACATCCATAATTCGACCACTTCACATCCATAAAGAGATGGCCAAAATTAAGCACTTGCAACAATATGGCACTTGTTATCCATAGAATTAATCCCTATTACACACTCGAACTCGACAATGAGGTATTCTATACATATTGATATTTTTTGCTTAGGTAAAATTTGAAATTAGTTGTCAGGTTATTACATCATTAATTAAAATGTGAAAAAATAAATAAGGAAACTTGAGTATTAAAAAATGCAAGGAAGTTATGAACATAAAATATTATTCATTTATGGAGGAGGATGACTAAAAATATGTCAACATCTTCAATTGATAGTCATAAAATTATGATTTATAGTTAAAAGATCGTTAATTGTACCCGTTTCTAATAGATTTATGCCTAATCAATATTTTTTTAATATAACTAAACATATTTATTTTTCATGTTATATATTTTGATTTTAAAAAAAAAATTATAATTTTATCACTAAATTCAAGTTCAAATGAAATTCACTATGAATCATATATTTACAAGAAGAAAAAAAATCAGATGAATTTTAAAAGATTCTAATTTATATTATTTTTTTAATTTCTAAAGTTTATATCTCAATCAAATTTCTCTTTATATAAATTTTGTAATAAAATAAAATTAAAAAAATATTAAAATAAAATTAAGAAATAGATGAGTGTCTTTTTAATATTTTAATTTTTTAGGTTTCCAACCAAATAATAACTTTTGACTTTTTAAATGATCATGAAGCCAACTCTAATCATAGACCTTTAGCCTTAACTCTAAATTTTTCCATGCACAAGAGCTCCATTGAAGAGAATTCTAATAATCAAAAGCAACTAGGCTTTGACAAAACTAAAGTTGACCTTTTCTTAAAGGATTTAAATAGTGAATTAAATCTCCTAACTTATAAGAACAACATTGAAGACCTCTATCATAATTTTACAACTACCCTTTCCACTTCTATTAACAAGTTCTCTTTCGAGGTGTCCTTTAAATGAAAAATAGAAAAAACAATCCTTGGTATGATAAAGAATGGAAGATTCCTAGAAAAACCATTAGGGATGTTTCTAATGAGTCCTTAAAAGTCGATAATATCAATACGTACAAATCCTTAATTAAACGGACAAAAAGGTACTATATCAATAAAAGTCAAGAGTAGCTTTCACAAGTATCTAAGCTAGATCCTAAGAATTTTTGGAGGAAAATTCTAAGCCGCAATACTAAAGAAAATAATGCAATTCCCTTAAGGGAATGTAATTCCTACCTTAAAATACTTTACGAGTTCCCTAATGCCATGGACACCATTCATATTGTCTCTATAGAGGATGGAGTTTTTTCTTTGGATGACATAGAGTTCGGGGTTAAGTGGCTTGCAAATGGGAAAAATAACAACATTGAAGGATACCAGGGTGAAATTTTTAAAATCAAAGGGCCTATCCTCATCGCTCACATACACAAGCTCTTCAATTTAGCATTCAAGAAGGGCTTTCGTAAACCATAGACCCAAAGCCTTGTTGTTCCTATTTTTAAAAATGGGGATAGAAACATTCCCTCTAATTATAGGACCATTATGATTAGTCTAATTTTAGCCAATATTTATGGAATTATTTTTCATATAAGTTCTACAATACTAAAACCAATCTTTTTTTGTTGTTTTGTTGACTGTAGAAAAGCTTTTGACACAGTTCATAGGAAAAACCTTTGGAATAGGTTGGAAGAGATAAAAGTGTCTTTTCAGTTGAGGGCCTCTACAATAAGGTTGTATGAGAACGTTACTTCCAAGTTCAAAAACAATGAGGGCTCGTCGAAAGAGATTAATTGCAATATTGGAGTCAAGCAAGGTTCTCCCTTGTCCCCAACCCTTTTTGGCATATACATTGACAAGTTCGAAGATTGTTTGGAAGAAGCACGTTGTATCGGTCCTACTCTCACTGTTATAGTCATCAACCTTCTTCTTTATGCTAATGATATCGCTCTTATGGTGAGGCATCCCCATGATCTTGGAAACCAACTAAGAGTACTCAAGGATTTTTGCTCCAATATGGGTATGATTGTTAATACTGACAAGACTAAGGTCATGATCATTAAATCCAATAACATCACTTATGACATCTTTGTATATGACAACAACAACTTGGAGGAAGTGGCTTATTACAAATATCTTAGACTCTATATTCACCACAAGCTCAACTCGAATTATAGCTTTGAGAAAAGGATTATTGGGGGATGAAAAACTTATTATGGGCTCGAAAGAAGTTGTAAATCAACCGATATTTGGATTTGGGATAAGAAGAAACTCCTCTCTGAGACTCTTGTTACACTTGTCATTGTTTACGGATGTGAAGTCTAGGGATGTAATATCTCTCTTAAATCTTGGAGAAATATATAGAAAATAAAAAATAAATTTATAACCTATAATCTCAAAACTAAAGGAAATATTCCATATCCCATCCTCCTCTTAGAGGAAATCCTCTCCCCCATTGAGAGCATGACTATGACTAGATGCTTAATTTATAAGAATAGGTTAAAAAACATGGAAGACAAGAGGATTCCTAAAATTGCTTCAAAATCCATTCGTAATCACCATCGACTCAAGCAAGGATGGAATAAAGATGGCCAGTCTTGTCTAAAATATTGGGAATCATGGAAGACACCATTTTGCAAAGTAAGGATACTATTAAAAATATCGTCAAATCAAAATTTAATGAGAAAATGTGGTGTGATAAAGAGTTAGCGGAAAAAATAAAATCAATGTATTATAAGGATGTAGTCAACCATAATATAGAAGATGGAAATTATATCTTTGTTTTGACAAGTGTAAAGAAAAAAATAAGCATTGCTACGATAAGAACGAATTCTCACAAGTTCTATAGTGAAACTTGGTGTTGGTCAATTCCTAAAACGCTTTGGGATGAAAGAGTTTGTCACCTTTGTGACTCTAAGAAAGTTGAAGATGAAAACAACTTTCTTTTAGATTTTTCATCTTATACCCAGATTAGATCTCAATTTCGAAATATTTGTCACACTACTAGCATTCCTAACATTTTAACTCAACAATACTATGATGATCTTGGAAAGCTTTTCTTAATGCTTTTTGAGCATAGAAACACAATTCTAAAGAATTGCAAGTAATTACTTGCACTCTGGAAGTTAATCATCGTCATCATCATCATAAAAATCAAATTTCTCTCTATCTACAATTTTTGATAAAATAGATAAAAAAAAAAAAATATTTAATCTTTTATATAATTAATAATTTCAATATTTAATCTTTTATATAATTGATAATTTCAATATTAAGATGAATTAAAATTAAGATTATATTTTTTATTAACAAAATTAAAATATAAGAGTTTTAATTTATCTTACTTAAGATTGACTTGTTTTTATTTATAATGTGAGTGGAAGAGATATTTCACGGACGTCCACGTCCGTAACATTAATAAATTAAATAAGAAAAATATTTCCAATATATAATGTTAAAAAATAAAACAAAATTATAAATATAAGTTAACATAAATTTAACGTTTTTAATTAATGTGAAATTAAAATATTAGCATGCTTTATGAATATTACCATCTGGCCTCAATTCCCTTCTTCTTTGTAGTGGCTTGGTATAGTGACAAACTAGCTTTCAGCCTTTGAATTGGGTTAGTTTAAAATGGATGTTTTGGTATTGACAATAGATTTTGCACAATGTACACATAAGAAATGGGTTCGTTCAAAATGAGACTTTTGGTATTGACCATAGAATTTGCACAATGTACACATGAGAAAGATAAATTGTAACTTTCGTTTATAGGCATAATAATGTTTAGCTTGGTCACTATTCCTTTGCTATTTAAAATTTAAAATGATTCCAATATTGATGCATTTATGGGTGTTTTTATTTACATTCTTCAGCAATCATTCTAAGAAGGTAGCACGACCACATATTTCATGGGGATATATCCTTTTCTTTATCAATTCTTTTTCTTTGGGTTAGTTTTACTTATTCCAACTAGCATAATTCCTCTTTTAAATTGAGAGGATCTTGGAAACACTATCCAATTTAATTTGATTCCAATATTCATGCATCTAGGGGTGTTTTTTTTTTGGCATTCTTTAACAA
Organism: Picea sitchensis; assembly: GCA_010110895.2. Classification (NCBI taxonomy): domain Eukaryota; kingdom Viridiplantae; phylum Streptophyta; class Pinopsida; order Pinales; family Pinaceae; genus Picea; species Picea sitchensis. The sequence continues at coordinate 143,599 of SNQJ01S0016578.1, read as the reverse complement.
AAAGTCTAGAAAGCTAGCATGACCACATATTCCATGGTTTTTCTTATCCATTCTTTTTTGTTGGTTGTACTTATTTTAACAAGCATAATGTTAAAGAGTTTAGAAAGCTAACATGATCACATATTTTATGGTTTTCTTTATCCTTTTTTTTTGGTTGATTATACTTATTCTAACAAGCATAATGCATTTTTTAAATTAGGAGGATGTTGGGGACACTATCCAATTTATTTTTTTACTAGAAAGAATTGATACACAATAAGGTACCAATTTATTTTTTAACTAGAAAGAATTGATACACAATAAGGTACCAAGAAATGGAGGATATTAATTAGCATTCTCTAGTATCAAGTAATAATACAATATATTACTAAAGTAATGAGAAGAACAAGGTTGAACTTTATCATCTTTATCTTTAATTTTGTAGCCTATAAATTGATGAAAAAAAAAGTTTCTATGTTAAACTTATGATTGATTTTATTAATACAAGTTTTATGTTTTGATATTTTTCATCCCATTGTGTATGTTGATCATGTGTAGACTCAATTAATACACCTTAGGTAGTTGGATAGGGTCACTTAATACAACTTAAACCATTTGTTAAAAAAATAATTATGGTGTCAAAATAAATCTATGGTAATGTTAATGTTACTCTACTCTGACTATACTCTCGTAAGACATAGTACATAAGCTTAGAAAAGTCTATTTAATAAAATCTTAGTCTTAGTCGATACCTTGACATGGCAAAGAAAAGCTTGTTACCTACGAAAGGTCTTACTAAATCAGTTTCATTGAAAACTTTCATATGAGAGGAGAGAAGGAGGTGGCCGCCATAAAAATTCCACGCCATGCTCCTACATACTTCAAGGGGAAAAGAAGAAGAAGATAACCAACCAATCTGTCAAATGCTTGTTTTCCAAGTTATAAATGAGACTTACTTTTCGGATTGTGCTGCTTTCTTTTCCAAGAGTCTTTTGACTTTTTAATTAATGACGTGTCAAGCTTTTGACTTTTAGGATGTATAATGTGCTAAGAATTACAATTCTATACGTTGCCTTTTGTCAGGTTTAGGGTTTTACATTGCTCGAATATATATGAAGTATGTATGTCAATTTATACACCTTTATGAAGTTGGTGGTGATGGATATTCAACAAATTATTTCCGAATTTCCAAAGCCTATGCAACGTTCTTGACTTTTTATTATTATAACGCAATACAAATTTTAGGGGAGGATGTCCAATCTTTTCATTTCTATTTTATGCTGAAGTAAAATAAAAATTTCATTTAAAGATGTTCAATTCTTCCATTTCAAAAGGAAGAGCAAGATTTTTAATCAAAACGTTTGAAAAGAGATTGAAGTTATAAAATTAGTTTCTTATACTCGTGTAGTGAAAGCGATTGAAGTTATAAAATTAGTTTCTTATACTCGTGTACTGCAAGCGAAATTTGTGAAACTTTTGAAAATCATACAGATTAACATTCTTGTTAAAACAATTTTTAATATATATATATTCTTTAATAATAATTAATTGAATACATAATGAAGAACAAGCACAAATAAGTATATTAAAAAACATTACATATGGGGAAATTTAATTTAGGAATGCAGTGCATGCATTATCCTTCCTTATACCATGTACGATGCAAATTACAGTGACATGAATGTGCTCCATGTACGATGCAAATTACAGTGACATGAATGTGCTCTTTAATAAAGCCAACAACATTCTTTCTATAATGAATTTCATTTTCTTTTAAATAATTTTGTGGATTAATAAAAATAATGGAAATATTTTCATTTATATTTATATTTTTAATATATACAATTATTTAGATATAGTTAGACAAATATTATTAAAAAAAAAATTAACATTCTAATTAAAGAATAATAATAATTATTTTTTCTAAATAATTATAAAAATTAGTCATATTGGATGAACAAAATATTTTGTAATAGTTTGTATTCCAACACTCAACACAGTGAGTCCAAAAAACAACATTTAAGTTCTAAAAGAGATTTTGAATATTTTTATCACCGAATAAAAAAAACGGGGTACAAGTAGCACCCTTTTTTTAGAGGTGGTTAAAATATTGACTTGTTTGAAATTGTGGCTTGGACAATAGGTATAAAATCTTAGAATTGACAACCATTAGAAGGATTTGACTAAATTGTACTTCTTAAATCCTCTTCTTTGGTTTCATATCTTGTCCTTTCACCAATATTATGCCTATAACAACTTGAGACTTAACGTATATTTCTACGAATTAGGTTTTTAATTATTTATATTATTATATTACCAATAATGCTAAGATTAAATACCCATTTCAAAATATCCATAGTCTTATAGTTTCTATTATGTTTATCCACGAGATCACCTAGGCCATGAATACCATTTCTAAATAGTCTCTTGGTTGAGAACTACACAATCTCAACAACAAATTCATCATCTAAGAGAATGATTCGTGACCAAAAAAATATTTGATATTTAAAATAAATACCTAACCTTACTGGCCTTGTAAGGAGGCCATATGTTTTTAGTTATAAAGGAACCATAGATAATCACAGGGGAAGGAGTGATCATTAGGTTTACAAATTTAAATTACACCAAGTTTTGTGTTGGGTGTGGGCCCTAGAAGTGATGATACAATTTCTTAGGAGGATTTGCTTCACGTAATGGATGTATACATTCTGAATACCTATTTGGAATATTCGACCCTAGTTGGCTTGAGCCCTAGTGGAAATAATACAAATTCCACCATTGTATCTATGCATAAAACATAATTTCAAATTGACTCTATGGAAGGGATTAACTCCAATAAAGTTTCTTACAAAAGGTTTATCATAATATTTTTGTTATGTACATATTAAATAAACATAATTCAAAAAATATAGCTAAACTATGGAATACTTAATGTAAGCATAAGTAACCCCCGTATGGGGTGACAGGTGGTGCGTTAGTGCCATGTGGGAGCGAGCCGGGACGCTTCTTTAATGCATCTACCGACTCGCATTACCTCCGCCATTAACCCACATGTTTTCGAGCNGTGTTTCGAGCAGCGACTTCATACCGCAATTTGCCATGGGAATTTTTTCTCTCTCAGTCGGACCAGAGTCGCGGCAACCTCCTTCCTTCTTCTCTGGCGAGACGACTACACTCGACAACCCCACCCTTCTATCGAAGCAATTGGACAGGCAAAGGTAGCACTCAGGATTTTTACAGTGACCCCGTCATGCCCCGAATTCGAGGGAGATCGCTCTGGGGAGCAGCCTGGCATTCATAGGAGGCTCGACGCAAACGGAAGCAGAAATTTGAGGCGGCAGAGTCTAGGCGTAAGCGAAAGCAGAATTTTGAGAGGGCTATGGAGATTGCAGCTTGGCGACGAAAGACCAGACCACGTACGCCTCCAATGGCGTACGTGGAAGAGGTCATACCGGAAGGTGGTCCGCCAAGCCCTCCTGGGCACACCCTATTCATAGCACCTGAGAACTGGAACCCGACCACAAGCTTTGGCACCCACAGCAAATTTCAATTGGATTGCAAGGTGCCCAACCCCTCTACTGCCACCATGGAGAAGCCTTACTCCCCCTGCTACGTGGAAGAGGAGGCTCCTCCTGAGCCCAACAACGAGGAGAAGGAAACAGGACGAGAGCGTCGACGACACCAAACACAGGAGGCGGATGAGGAAACCAGCAAGGAGCAGCCACCTGTAGCGGATTGGAGATACCTCGATCTGGTATTTGAAATTAGGCACAAGCTGGATGACCAAATCTTCCGCTTGGAATGCATGGATCAGCGGATGGACGTTTTCTTCGCGGTACACTCCAGAGCATCGGCAAAAAAGCAATGTCCGACCTGCGCATGCACCTACAAGCTCCCGGCTAGGTGGAGGCACTCCGAGGTCTAGGACAAACAGCTCGGCTCAGAGGTTCTCTCATGCTTCAAACTTGTTTCTGGTCTTGGTATTGTAGTTACAGTTTCTGCCTTTTACTAGCTAGCTACCAGTTAGTCTTAGCATTAGATAGAATAACCAGCTTGCATGCTGTGACCATGAGTCATGGTTTCCTGCGGGCAGGACGTCAACTTTGTCAATTTTTTGCAAACTATGCTTTCAGTGTGACACATGGACATGGATGCCATGCTGTCCCGGTTTCCTTCTCAGGCGGGATAGCTGGCATCACACACAGTCTTGAATTTTGTACTTTGGAAATGGTAATATAACAAACACTACCCTTTTTACTTAAAAATAAAATAAATGTAAGCATAAGTAACTCTGATCCATGACAAAGAAAGAATAATGAATGTGAAGCCTCTTTGAATGGGAAGCTTCCTTTTACAATAAAACAAATGTAAGATATTAGATGATCATAAAACTATCTCTCCTTTGTTTATATATAGGACACCAAGGGTACAATTATAATTAAAATGTATATACAACAATATTAATAAAAAAATTAAAAATATAACAACTCAATATCTAGGGCTTTATATGGGGCTTTGTATAGTGGATTAACATGCCCCTCACCTTCAAACAATTATTCCCCTCAAAATTTATTAGATATGGATGTTTCTTCATGAATAAATCATCTTCCCATGTGACTTGTTTTATTGGTAGGTTCTCCACTTTAAGAGGTTCTCAATAGTTCCTATATTTAGTGGTTGCTTAACCCTTGTTTCCAAAAAAAATCTTGTTCTAGTATGAGCTTCCCTTCTTCATCGATCTCATGTAAAATAGTTTGAATTGAGATATTCTTAACATTTACCTTCTTTAAGAAAGAAACATGGAATATTGTATGTACATGTGAAGATGGAGGTATCTTTGATTTGTAAGTCATCCTTCCAATCCCCTGCAACACCTTATAAGGACCATAATACTTGCATGCTAATTTATTTTCCTTTTTTTTCTTGAAGGACATATGTTTGTATGGTTGTAGCATAAAAAATACCATATCCCCCACTTCAAATTAATTTTTTTATTGATGTTGATATACTTGTTGGTTGATCCTAGTTTTTACTATAACCAAGTTTTCCTTCAATAGTTTGAGAAACTCTTGTCGGTGCACTATGTGGTCCTCCATTGCTTAAACCTTGTATTTCCCTTTCAAGGATGATGTAATGGATGGAGGATGATATTGCTAAATTTCCATCAATTAGGAAATTTTTTAGAAGTGTGGAAGGATGGATTATACAACCATTATTCCAAGGAAAACCATTTGACCCATTGTGTTTGTTTATCATATGCAAAGCAATGAAGATACCCTTCAAGAAATTTGTTCACGATGTGAGTTTCTCCATTGGATTGAGGATGTTAAGAGGATATGTGATTCAATTGAGTACCCAAACAAAAAAATAATTTCGTCCAGAAATTTCTACTGGAAATTGGATCTCTATCATTTACACTAATATTAGGGATTCCATGTTGATTCTAAACTATTTCCATGAATGTTGCAGCTATTTCACTTGCTTTAAAAGAATGAGAAAGTAATAAAAAATAGGCATACTTTGGGAGTCAATCAACTACTACCATGATGAAATTGTTTCCAGTTGGGTAGACTTGTAATAAAATACATTACAACCTCTTTCCAATGCTGAATCGACATAACTAATGGTTGTAGGAGACCTATGATCTTGATTATGTATCCCTTATTTTGTTGGAAAACAACATATTGTAGGTAAAATTATTTTTGTTGGGTTATACATTGGTGCAAAACAATTCAATCCTTTCTTTCTGTAGGTGATATAAATTATATATTCTAACCAATTTCCATTCTAGAGGTGAAATTCAAAATTCAGTGGAAGATAATTTCCTAAAAGGTATGATTTATGAGCAATATTTATGGGAGAAAATGACTAAAACCCCAGAATAATGTCCCCATGTTTTGTTGGGGTATTTATAGCACCAAAAGAGAATATTTAGGGTTTCATATTTACCACAAAAATTAAATTTAGGTTGTGGGAGCTGGCAATATTTCAAATACTAGACAAAAATAATGCCACAATGGATTAGGGATCACACAAGACAATATTTAATGCATTCTAAAAGATCCTTCTAGATGCCTTTTAGGTCATATGGCCATGCTGTCTCTTAACAAAATTATCAACTTAAACAGAACTCTACAGAGTACTCATTTTTTTATAGGTCACATTTACTGTTTTTTTTACCATTAAATAAAAAAGTGGTGTCATCGGTAGCACCTTATTTTTGTTGAAATCCTAAGTTGTTTGAAATTGCAACATTGACAGTAGGATTTTTTTTTTTTAATTGGCAACCATTAGTAGGATTTGACTAAATTCTACTTCTTAAATTCCTCCTTTGGTTTCATCTCTTGTCCTTTCACCAATATTGTGCCTATAACAGTTTGAGAGTGAAAGTAGATTTCGAAATTAGGTTCTTAATTATTTATAATATTACATTATCGATATTGATAAAATTGAATAGCCATTTAAAAATATACATAGGCTTATAGTTTCTATTATACTTATCGAAGAGGTAACCAAGGTCATCGATACCATTTTTCAATAGTATCCTAGTTGATAACTACATAATATCAACAAAAAAAATATCTTCTAGGAGAATGATTGGTGGCCATAAAAATATTTGTTCATTAAAATAAATACCTAACATGATGCAGACCGCCTCTTCCCCCTCGGGGATTCTACGACCTCCCGATATTGGATCTTCAATTATCTAAGCCGAATCGACTCTTCGAGACCCTGCTAGCCCCACAAATAATTTCACACAGACCCCTTTTTCTCCTAGGTGGAGGTCCTGTGAGACTCGTCTTGCTAAGCCCCTATTCTTCTTCACATGAGCTCGACCTATGACCTTGGGCTAGTCCCCTTCACAACTCTGCACATTGAAGATTTTGCGAGTATCTTGCTCCCCTTTTTTCGATCTTTGAATCAACGAATTTACACGGGACCCGATCTATGGTCCACGTCTCTTCCACAACCAACGGTTGTGATCAAATTCAGACTCCATCCTTTGGGTATCTTCCCTCTCTTCTCTCTTATTTCTTCCGGAGTACCTTTCCTTTGAAACACGCGGATATCCGCCACATGTCCTTCTGGATCCAACAATCTAGATTCACTTCACTCTTCGCGACTTCGTGAAGATTTCCCTCTGCTCCACGTAAATTCATCCAAAGTTATTTCCCGTGAAATCTCAGATCTGCTACCACGTCCTTCCTGACGATCAATGTTAAGGATCTACTTTGGCTTCGAAGCTTCGACGACCTTGCACTCCGCCCAACTGAAGACTCTCGGAGAATGATGTATCCAGACTTTCATATCTCTTGCCACTTGTTCATCTGGATGATGGAAGACCTCGCTTAGATTCCTTACTCCTGTGCACACTCAACACTCCTCTCGCAGTCTGAGACTTGGACTGTCCTCAACCTTATGAACTCTTTTCATATATTTTATGCATGATGACACTAATCCTTCTGAGCTTTTCGAACCTGAAACAGGTTTTTCCTCGTGCACTCCTTGCACTTGACTGGGCCTTCCGACGACTTCCAATTTTCAACACTTTGTCTGAGTGTTTTCTAGTGCGTTCATTGCACAAGTCTTCCTCCTTATTTATGAAATCCTTTGGATTCACCGAAGAAACTCCTACATCTGCTCAATGCACACTTGTAGAGATTCTTTCCCTTAGAGTGTTCAACAACTCTCGGTTTTCCTGAGATCTCTCCAACACTTTAGAATGTGGTGGTTTTGTGAACTCCTTGCACCTTCTCAATTCCCTCTTGGAAGAGTTCTACAGAGTGTTCAACAACTCTTTTCTACGCTTACTCCTGCGCACACTTTCCCACGAGGTATTCAACAACCTTGAGGTTCCCCTCTGAGTATGTGAATTATTTTTGTGTGCCCTCCTAGCACGTTCCTCTATGACTTGTAAGAGTTCATATGCAAACTCCTTGCATTGGCTACAAAGTTTCCAATACCCTATTGTGCACTCCTTGCATAACCTAAAGAACCAAGAACAATTTGAAAAAACTCACAGATAGATAATTTCTGTGCAGATGGAAACTAACACACACCTACAACATAAATTCATACAAACAAAAATGAAATTCATAAACAATCATCCACCACATAGGAATTTGTAAATAATGAAATATGTTCTTTTGTATTAATATCAGAATGTCAATTACAATGTGTGAGCTCAGACTACAACTGATTCTCGGTTCTTCTCTCCTCTCTTACCTACAACCTCTATTGGGTATGTGATAAAAAACCTCTACTGGGCATATTTTACAAATATTTATACAAGAGGAGACTCATCGAGTATTTCCCTCCAACTACTCTAGTGGTGTCTAATCACCATCAAAACGACTATCTACTATGGAAGACTACAACGAGTGGAAAATCCATTCTGAATCAGATCTAGATCCCTCATATCGTCAACCATTTAAGGATACATTATCTACACCCTATATGAATTCATGACTTGGCTCTATTCAAGCCTCATGGCATGTACTCACATTAATTACATTTAAAATTTTAAAAATTGAGGGAAAAATGAGAGGGTTGGCACCTCTCCCATCCTTGAATGTGCACCAATGTGTTGAATAGTTGGCACATGCTGAGGTGGAGCAATTCTCTTGCATCATACCCCACTGCTGGGAAAATCATGAGCTCCTTTGCTCTGTTGTTTAAATTCCCATGGATCCCAAACTTTCCCTTGGAGTTGTCCACCTGCTCCTCTGCTTTGTTGCTGCTAATGCTGCCCCGCTACTCTTGTAGGTCCTCCTCTATTCATCTTCCTCCTCTTGAAAACTTCCTTTGTCGACTTCAACATAATCTCTCTTATCTCTTATATCAACTCTTTCAGTTTCTCTGTTGGATAAATTTCCTTATGCAGTCTGCTTGGATGCAACTCCTCTTCCTTTTACACATCAAAGGGAAGATCACCTTGATCCCCCATGTTGTTTTTTTCCTCTATGGCCCCAGCTTGCCACTCTGATGTAGACTCCAATTATGCAATCCCATCACTGAGTTTCTCCTCATCTATCTCCTTTGACATACTGTCTTCTGCCATCTCTGCTTGTGTTGATTCAACTCCATCTTCCTCTAGTTTCTCCTCATGCTAGTATGCTTCCTCTCTTTTCATGAATTCATCCTTGAAGTCCTTCTCTAGTTCTGGATTGCCCAACCAATCCTCCAACAATTTCAACTTTGTCTCCCATGGAGTGAGCATGTCATATGAATGCTCTCTTTCCTCTGCTAGGGAAGACTTCAGTATCTGCTCCTTCTCCTCTATGACAGTCTCAGTTGGTTATCCTTCTTCTTCAACTGCACCTGCAACTTGTTCACTGGCCTCTACTGAGCTAATTGGCAGGAATATCTAAATTCCCCTAATGATTAGAATACTCCTATGATCCTCCTCCTCTATGATGGAAGTATTTAACCTCTCATCATCTTCATTCACATGGTATTCAAATCCAAGTGAATCTTCATATGGATGAGGCCTTTATTATTCATCATTTGCATCTGGCATCACCCCTTACTGATATGAGCTCTTAGCTGAGTTCATCTGTTCTCCCTTTTCCACCTGAAAAATTGGGGTTTCTCCTCTGCCCTCTTCGTAGTTTATGAGATCGATTGATCTCTTCTCATTGCCCACCTGGTAATCTACGAGATCTCTGTCAGATCTCTTTCTCTCATCACTGAGGTTTTCAGCATGCCTCAGCCACCTTTTTAACACCCGTTGCTTCCATCTGGCCAACAACTTCTGAACATGCCACTTGGATTTTCTTTCAAAGGCCATTCGTACCTCCAATGTACCTTTGCCTCATGCTTCATCTTCAATGCTATCTTTTCCATTTATGTTCTAATTTCACTGAGCTCCTTCTCAATTTCCTCTTTGCCTTTCTGCTAGCGTTCTTCTCTCCGACCACATTTATGGCCTTCAATAGCCATCTTTTCTTTCTTCACCTTCATCCCACCCATTTGTCTACTATCTATTGCACACCTTGCAACAATATTTACATAGAATCACACTCTATCTTCCTTCACCTATTGTCTATAGGAGAAATCAAACTCTAACACTATTTGATGTATTCAGACTGTCTTCTCTCCCTTTGCTTGTTGTCTGCAAGCAAATTTCCTCTCTGATACCATAACCTTATACAGTCATTTTTCCACACCAACTTGTGTTTAATGGCCTCCTACGAAGGCCATATGTTTTTAGACATAAAGGAACCATAGATAATCATGGGGGAAGGAGTGATCATCACGTTTAAACATTTACATCACAAAAAAAATTGTGTTGGATGTGGGCCCTAGAAGTAACGATACGATTTCTTAGGAGGATTGGCTTCTCTTAATGGATGTCTACATTCTGAATGACCTATTTGGAATATTGACCCTAATTACCTTGAGCCCTAGTGGAAATAATGGCATTCCACCTTTGTCTCTGTGCATAAAACATAGGTTTAAATTGACTCTATGGAAGCCATTACCTCCATTAAATTTTCTTAGAAAAGGTTTATCACAAGTTTTTTGTTACGTATATTAAATAGACATAATTCATAAAATATAGCTAAACTATAGAATAATGAATGTAAACATAAGTAACTCCACTCTTTGATAAATAGAGAATAATGAATGTGAAGTCTCTTCGAAGGGGAAACTTCATTTTATAATAAAACAAATGTAAGAGATTAGATAATCCTAAAACTAGGTCTCTTTGGTGTGTGTATATACATATATATATATATATAGGAGACAAAGGGTACAATTACAATTAAAATAATTATACAACAATATTAATATAAAAATAGAAATATAACAACTCAATATCTAGGGCTTTTTCTAGGGGATTAACATTCCCCTGCCCTTCAAACAATTATTCCCCTCAACACTTGATTATATGTGGATGTTTCTACATGAATAACTCATCTTCGCATGTCACTTATTTTATTGGTAGGTTCTTCCACTTGAAGAGGTTCTCAATAGTTGCTTGATTTTGTAGCTTCGCAACCCTTGCTTCAAGGCTTTTTTCTTGTTCTAGTATGATATTCTATTCTTCATTGATCTATTGTAAAATAGTTTAAACTGAGATCTTCTTAGTATTTACCTTCTTTAAGAAAAAAACATCGAATATTTGATGTACATGCGGAGATGGAGGTATCTCCGATTTGTAAGTGATACTTCCAATCCTCTGCAACACCTTATAAGGACCATAATACTTGGGTGTTAATTCATTATTCTTTTTTTTTCTCTTGAAGGACATATGTTTGTATGGTTGTAGCATCAGAAATAATGAATCCCCATCTTCAAATTCCCTTTCTCTATGATGTTGATATGCTTGTTGTTTCATCTTAGTTTTTACTATAACCAAGTTGTCCTTCAATAGTTTGATAACCTCTTGTTGGTGCACTATGTGGTCTTTTGATAACCTCTTGTTGGTGCACTATGTGGTCTTCCACTGCTTGAACCTTATGTTTCCATTTCAAGGGTGATGTGATAGATGGAGGTTGATATCCATTAAGTTCCATAAATGAGGAAAGTTTCATAAAGTTCCAAAAATCGATTTGATGTACTATAATACAAATGATAATGTGGGAACTTTATTCACCAAGCCTTTGGAAAATGCTATATCTGTAATAGATAGAGACAAACTAGGAATTGTAGAAAATTCATTTCTCCATTAATGGGGAGTGATAATTATTAGCAAGTTATTATGCTGGTAGTTACAAGATAAAGATTATTGCTTATGTGAGATCCATTCTAGAAGCATGATGTACTTGTTTTCCATCCTATATATGTATGCATTTTCAAGATCAATTCAAAGTGGTGATGAGACATATTAGTCTCACTTTGATCACACTGAACCGCATCCTTCTCCACGTGATCGTCGGCCACGGATTGGCGGGGGCAATAAACAGGTCATTCTCCAGCAACCTGGCGATGCAGTAACGGCTTGCAACGAGCAGGAAAGAGATAATGACCAGTGGCGCCATTAGACTGCTCTTAATCTTAAATCTGATCAGTATTAGCAGACAAAGAATATAACATCTTATTTCTGTTAGCAGATTAATTATATGGTATCAGATGGAAACTCACTGTCGGCAGATAAACGATATGATAAACGATATGATTTCTGGCCTAAAGATTTGAAGCAGAAAATAACTCTAAGAGAAGGAGTGCTTCGATGGGGAGGAATGGGAAGGAATTCGATTGTACTTGTAAGGATAGAATAGAAGGGCGAAACTAGCTCACCGCCTTTCCCGTCTTAACAAAAAATCAAGAGTCAAAATTCGGCTTAGAATTATTAACACGACTGTAAACAGCGAAGAAAGCTCGAGTGTGGATTCGACAGTCAAAACTTGTAATGTGAGAGTGGAAACGAAGGCTGGCGCCACGAAAACCGGAAGGAAGGATATTAAAAAATTGAAAAATATAAGATTGACTTTGTAAGAGTTATATTTTTTATAAAATAAAACTGAAAAATAGAAGAGTTAATTTTTAAAATTTAGGCTTATGTATAATTGATAATTTCAAGATTAAGATAAATTAGGATTAATGTTATATTTTTTATTAAAAAATATTATTATATAAGATGTTATTAATCATTTTATTGCTAATATATGCGATATGTTTACTATTGCTAATTAACATTATTATTTTATATATTTAATCCATTTAATATGTAGTTTTAATAATGTGATTTATTGTTTTTCAATATTATAAGCATTTATCATAACATTATCTTAGTGACATAGTAAAGAACAAATACATAACATGTGTTTAAAATATAAATAAGATATTCTTGATTTTATTTTGAAAACTCATTTTTATCATCATGTTAATATCTAAAATTTAAAAAAGATTAAAAATATATTCGAAATCATAATCAAATTTGTTAGTTTTAAACCTCAACGTAGTAGTGATTGTACATTGCGAGTTGTACGAGTTTGTTAGGATTCCTGTCAAGTTCTTGATCTTCTTGATTTGTTGGAGCTTATTTAGCTCAGCTCTTTTCCCTTAATGAATATACTCTGCCAATTCTCATTCACGATCTGTCTACTTTGTTTTCTTGTCTGCATTGTTTCTTGCTTTGTCATAGTATCAGAGAACGAGATGTAAGACTCTCCACAGTGCCTGGGGAGCATCTTGATCCTAGGAGTGAAGAGCTCGGGAAGTGAGCCTCTCCATTGTGCCTGGAGAGTAGCCCGATCCGAGGGGGAAGAGCGCAGAGAATATTTTCTCGCAGATGAGATCCCGAGAGGTAAGACTCTTCAGAAAAGCCTCGAGACCAGTCCGCGGTCCGTTAAAGGAACGTTCGAGACAATAGTCCGCTCAAAAGATCATTGGAAACATCATAGCGTGTGGAGGCAACCCTACGGAAGGAGATTCAAAGGACAAAGCCTTTAAAGATTTGTGAAATCCTTCGTCAAGAGGAAAATGTAGAAGTAGTAGAGGAGAAACTACAACAACCATAAGATCGGCTGTGGGAACAGATCTGGGCCATTAAATCAAGCTCAGAAAGGACGAGGAACGTGCAGAAGAGGCAAACAATTTTTAGTTGTTAGATCTGGACGAGAGCAAGAGTAGTCGTCAGATCAAGAAAAAGTGCACAATGTTTAACTGCCAAAGTCCTTCGGACTTCGCGTATTTGGCATATTTCGTGAAAAGGTTGTAGAGGATCCCGAAACAAATCCTGTCCATCAATCCAAGAATACAAGATGTGTGTCAGTGGATCCTACACTTTGGAGAAAAGGAACTTTGGGAGAAATCAAGTGTGGAGGTAAAAAAAACTTCCGAAGTCACTGGAGCCAAAGCAGATCTCCCCATCTGATCCTGGGAGGACAAGTATCACCAGATCCTGCACTCTAGAAAGAAAGTGCTTTGAAGGATTTGGAGTGTGGATGAAGTGTCGGAGTCCCAAAGTTCATCGCAACCATCCATTGCAAAATGACACGTGGCAGGAGATCCCTCGCTTTAGAGGTTGAGAGCTCCGAAGGAAAGGTGAGTAGTGTGGAGCAAGAACTCTTGAAGGCTCGAAGGTCGAAGTTAATCTGGTCCATTGGATCCTGTACAAACCAATCAACAGATCCAACACTTCGGAGGTCCGGAAACACTTCGGAAGAACGAATTTTTGATGAGTCAAGAACTCTAGAATCTCTGAATAGTCAGAGTAAATCTAGGTTGTTCATCAAGATGGACACATGGACCACTAAGAGCTATCCTTCGACACTCCTAAAATTCATCACTCCGGAGATTCGACACTTCAGAGGTTTGCGAGTGCTAGTAGACAAGAACTCCCGAAGACTCGGAGCTCAAAGCTCATATGGAAGGTCCATCAACGAGGACAGGTAGCGCCAAAGATTTCACTTCGTAGGTTTAACACTCCAGAGGGTTTTTTGAAGTGAAGCATTGGAGTGAGAACTGGCTAGAGCCTGAAGTAAATCTGAACCATTGAAGCTTGAGGACATGTATCGACAGATCTGACACTCCAGAAAGTTAACAATTCAGAGGTTTGTGGCATTGTACATCTCAGAACTCCCAAAGCCTAATATTCCAAAGTAAATCTCATTTTCCCAATTAAGAGGACACATGGAGGCAAATCCTTCACTCTGCAAGTTCACTAATTCAACACTCTGAAGGATTGTTAGTATTATGCATTTAAAAGGCTCGAAGCCCGAACTCTCGAAGTAATTGTGAGTTGTTGAGCTCCGATCAACAAGGATTGTTGATGTTTGCAGCAATTCAACTATTCCTCTATTCAACTATTCAGAGGAACTAAGGCCTTCATGTGTTGAAAGGACTAAAGCCCGAAGTCTCGGAGCACTTGGTTTTTCAGCCCCAAGTCACATGAGAAGCTAACTTTAATTTTTTTTTTCTCTCGAGTACACTTAGACAGCCTGATTCTTCCATTAAAAGGCTTCAGTCAATAAAGAAATCAGCTTGGAGTTCTGAGTCTAAAAGATCTGGTGCTCGGATAATCAGATCTAGCAAGATTCATACCAGGTAACAAGAATTTTTTTGTAGGTCTAATTTTTAAAAGAGGATAGATCCCAAATTTCGTTGTATGTTTTCATCAAGCGGTATCAGTGTGGTGAGATAGTCGATCCACAAGTGTGATTGACTCCATGAATGAACAACCAAGAAACGTTTTCATGGGTCAGAAAAGATGACTCAAGAATTACAGAAGAGATCACAGACAGATATGGAAAGAGAACAACAAAGAAATGGCAGCATATTTTGCAAATATAAATGAAGAGGTTCCAGTTGTACCTGAGGAGCTCACACATGAAGTAGATCAGACTAAAATTGATTATATTTGGAGCAACATGAGCATGAATCTACCATTATCGCCATAGTATAATGATAAGAATTATGAATGTTGGTCTGTTAGAATGAACTCTTTTTTGTGTCTTGTATATTGTTATCATAATCTACATGATCAGGAAAGGGATACATTAGCATTGCAGGTCATCCAACAAGCCTTGGATGATAGTATGTTGGATAAGGTTGCAACAACAATATCTTYGWAACAAGTTTGGAGTATTCTGGAAATAGARTCCAATGGAAGAGGGAGAAAMAATTTGTTGAATGTTGCCAGTCTAGAAGAAGMATCTATGTCTAAAGCATAGMTACCAGAAGAAAAKAATGAAAGAACATATGTGTGTGAAGGAGAKMTACCAKAGGAAGAGAAAAAAAGTKCAWCTGTGTCTGAAKCAAACCTACCAGAGGAAGAGAAAAAAAGTGCATWTGTGTGTGAAGTAGATCATGAGAAAATTGCAGAAATTGATTRTGAAGATATCAACACARCAACYTGCATTGATGAACTAATTCCAATAGTGTTTGTTGATGACAACAAAGGATAAMAATCAATGATCTYKMATGAACAKTGTGSAAAAATTGGCCTCTTTGAAACAGAGGTAAGAAATATTGAAATTGAATTTGATSATGATAATGTGTCATATGATGAGTTCCTTCAAATAATGAAAGAGAAGAAGAAAATTGATGAATTGATGTTTGGAGGAAGCCTACWTGGCATTCAGAAMAAAGTGGATGATTTGGTGACTRCAKRAGTAGTGCTTGAAATAAGGTTTGATGACAGTAACATTCAAGCTACTACACTTATGGATGTCAATGAAGCAACTGAAGAACATGATAATGTGGATGCAGATTTGAAATGGATTGAACATTCAATATATGATGATAATGATGGTAACTTCCCTTAGAAAGAACAAAAAGAAGAGAACCAATTTGGTTCCTGTTATAATTTTGTATATCAGATTGACAAGTTGTTTGAGTATGTAGGTCAGCAGCCAAAAGAAGAAGATGAATACATGGATGAGGATTTCAATGAAGACCAGTTTGAAACCATCTTCATGCAATGGAATTTTGAAGAAATCATATTTTATTTTGAGTTAATGTGGAAGAAGTCTGTTGACTATGTATCCCAAGTTATGAAGGGCATTGATGATAGTTTGTAGTGGTGGCATCAACCCACTGTCAAAGAAAAATTCGTTGTAGAAGAATATGAAAGAAACATGCATAATCAGCCTGATCAAATTTTGAATATGAAGTTACAACAACAACAAAAAAAAGACAAACCACGGAGCTTTCAGTATCAACGCCAAAATGAAAAAAAATGACCAGATTAGAACAGTACAAATTTTGGAAGAAGAGAAAGAAGAAACCCAACTCAAGTAAAAAAGTTGAAGTATAGTTTTATTGTTATGTATTGTGAGCCAAGTTGAGACATACACCAATAGGAATTTTCATTTTTGAATTTCTTTTTGTTAAAATCGATTAGGTAAATCTATTTTTTTATTTCCAAATGTAGCACTTAGGCTTTATCAATGTTTATTTCTATAAATGTTGAGTTTAAGAGGGATTCTTATTTGTAAACCTTCAACGTTGAGTTTAAGAGGGAGTGTTAGTTGTAAACCTCAACATAGTAGTGAATGTACACTGGTATTTTTATGAGTCTGTTAGGATTCCTGTCAGGTTCTTGATCTTCTTTATTTGCTAGAGCTTATTTAGCTCAACTCTTTTCCCTTAATTAATATACTATGCACATTCTCTTTCACGATATGTGTACTCTGTTTTCTTGCCTACATTATTTCTTGTTTTGTCAAGATTTAGAAAATACTAATAAGAATTCATATGGATTTTGATTTCTTTTGAATGCTTAATCGCGGTGCATTGTGTTACTTCATCTCCCCAAAAACCATTCCCCTTGTAGTCTTTCTCACACTCTTCGTGAATACTTGAACGCCCACAACACCACCTCTTCTCTTTATCATCTCACAAAGGCACCCTTAAGACATGGCACAAATAAATCCTCACAAAGTTGATCGCCATGGTGATCAATTGAATCTTGATAGCTTCTTCTCTCAACATTACTTCAAAACCCCAAGCCTTCTTGTGGGCTTATGTGTAGCCTTGATGGGTCAAAATGGGTTTAATAGGTTTCTATGTGCATGCTCATGTCCGTTCACATCATAAGCTATGCATTTTCTTAAATGAATCAAATTTGAAGCACATGTATCATAGTGTACATTTGATGACATCAATTGGTGTTATCTGTTCAGTGTTGTGAAGATGACTCTCTATCTTATTTTTTACTTTCTTAGTCATTTCAGTATCATTGAGAAACATAAATGATCTATTATAACCCATATCATTTTGAGGAATGTTTTTGCAAGATCCAAAATGTTCTCATGTACTTGGATTTGTGTCAAAGTATCCATGCAAGAAATCATTCCATAGGGAAACAAATTCCTTGGATATAATTGAATCCATGTGAAACAACCTAACTACAAGAAGCATCCATTCAAG
>SNQJ01S0016578.1:87126-99596 GCA_010110895.2 Picea sitchensis | reverse complement strand
CCACTATACAAAGCCCCATATAAAGCCCTAGATATTGAGTTGTTATATTTTTATTTTTATATTAATATTGTTGTATAGACATTTTAATTATAATTGTACCCTTGGTGCCCTATATATAAACAAAGGAGGGATAGTTTTATAATAATCTAATATCTTACATTTGTTTTATTGTAAAAGGAAGCTTCCCATTCAAAGAGGCTTCACATTCATTATTCTTTCTTTGTCAAGGATCGAAGTTACTTATGCTTACATTTAGTATTCCATAGTTTAGCTATATTTTTTAAATTATGTTTATTTAATATGTACATAACAAAAATATTATGATAAACCTTTTGTAAGAAACTTTATTGGAGTTAATCCCTTCCATAGAGTCAATTTGAAATTATGTTTTATGCATAGATACAATGGTGGAATTTGTATTATTTCCACTAGGGCTTAAGCCAACTAGGGTCGAATATTCTAAATAGGTCATTTAGAATGTATACATCCATTAGGTGAAGCCAATCCTCTTAAGAAATTGTATCATCACTTCTAGGGCCCACACCCAACACAAAACTTGGTGTAATTTAAATTTGTAAACCTAATGATCACTCCTTCCCTTGTGATTATTTATGGTTCCTTTATAGCTAAAAACATATGGCCTCCTTAGAAGGCCATTAAGGTTAGGTATTTATTTTAATGATCAAATATTTTTTTGGTCACGAATCATTCTCTTAGATGATGAATTTGTTGCTGAGATTGTGTAGTTCTCAACCAAGAGACTATTTAGAAATGGTATTCATGGCCTAGGTGATCTCTTTGATAAACATAATAGAAACTTTAAGACTATGGATATTTTGAAATGGGTATTTAATCTTAGCACTATTGGTAATATGGTAATATAAATAATTAAAAACCTAATTAGTAGAAATATACTTTAAGTCTCAAGTTGTTAGAGGCATAATATTGGTGAAAGGATAAGATATGAAACTAAAGAAGAGGATTTAAGAAGTACACTTTAGTCAAATCCTTCTAATGGTTGTCAATTCTAAGATTTTATACCTATTGTCAAAGCCACAATTTCAAACAAGTCAATTTTTTAACCACCCCTAAAAAACGGGTGTTACTTGTACCCCTCTTTTTTTATTGAGTGGTAAAAATATTCAGAATCGCTTTTAAAACTTAAATGTTGTTTTTTGGACTTAATGTGTTATTTAAAGTGTTGGAATACAAACTAATACACAATATTTTGTCCATTCAATATGGCTAATTTTTATAATTATTTAAAAAATATTATTTAATTATAATCTTAAAATTAATTTTTTTAATAATATTTTTCTAACTATGTCTAAATAATAATTGTATATATTAAAAATATAAATATGAATTAAAATATTTCCATTATTTTTATTAATCCAAACTATATAAAAGTATTTAAAAGAAAATGAAATTCATTATAGGAAAAATGTTGTTGGCTTTATTAAAGAGCACATTCATGTCACTGTAATTTGCATCGTACATGGTATAAGGAAGGATAATGCATGCACTGCATTCTTAAGTTAAATTTCCCCATATGTAATGTTTTTTAATATACTTATTTGTTCTTCATTATGTATTCAATTCATTATTATATATATATATATATATATAAATTGTTTTAACAAAAATGTTAACCGGTATGATTTTCAAAAGTTTCACAAATTTCGCTTTCAGTACACGAGTATAAGAAACTAACTTTAAAACTTCAATCTCTTTTCAAACGTTTTGATTAAAAATCTTGCTCTTCCTTTTGAAATGGAAGAATTGAACATCTTTAAATGAAATTTTTATTTTACTTCGGCATAAAATAGAAATGAAAAGATTGGACATCCTCCCCTAAAAATTTTATTGCGTTATAATAATAAAAAGTCAAGAACGTTGCATACGCTTTGGAAATTCGGAAATAATTTGTTGAGTATCTATCACCACCAACTTCATAAAGGTGTATAAAACTTCATAAAGGTGTATAAATTGACATACCTACTTCATATATATTCGAGCAACGAAAAACCCTAAACCTGACAAAAGGCAACGTATAGAATTGTAATTCTTAGCACATTATACATCCTAAAAGTCAAAAGCTTGACACGTCCTTCATTAAAAAGTCAAAAGACTGTCTTGGAAAAGAAAGCAGCACAATCCGAAAACTAAGTCTCATTTATAACTTGGAAAACAAGCATTTGACAGATTGGTTGGTTATCTTCTTCTTCTTTTCCCCATAAAATATGTAGGAGCATGGCGTGGAATTTTTATGGCGGCCACCTCCTTCTCTCCTCTCATATGAAAGTTTTCAATGAAACTGATTTAGTAAGACTTTTCGTAGGTAACAAGCTTTGCTTTACCATGTCAAGGTATCAACTAAGACTAAGATTTGATTAAATAGACTTTTCTAAGCTTATGTACTATGTCTTATGAGAGTATAGTCAGAGTAGAGTAACATTAACATTACCATAGATTTATTTTGACACCATAATTATTTTTTTAACAAATGGTTTAAGTTGTATTAAGTGACCCTATCCAACTACCTAAGGTGTATTAATTGAGTCTACACATGGTCAACATACAGAATGGGATGAAAAATATCAAAACAAAAAACTTGTATTAATAAATTCAATCATAAGTTTAACATAGAAACGTTTTTTTGTCATGCTACAAAATTAAAGATAAAGAGTTCAACCTTGTTCTTTTCATTACTTTAGTACTATATTGTATTATTACTTGTCACTAGAAAATGTTAACTAATATTCTCCATTTCTTGGTACCTTATTCTGTACCAATTCTTTCTAGTTAAATAATAAATTCGATAATGTCCCCAACATCTTTCCAATTTAAGAGAGTGCTTGTTAGAATAAGTACAACCAATAAAAAAAAAGAATGGATAAGGAAAACCATGGAGCATGTGGTCATGCTAGCTTTCTAGACTCTTTAATATTATGTTTGGTCATGCTACCTTTCTAAACTCTTTAATATTATGCTTGTTAGAATAAGTACAACCAAAAAAAAAGAATGGATAAGGAAAACCATGGGGTATGTGGTCATGCTAGCTTTCTAGACTCTTTGTTAAAGAATGAAAAAAAAAACACACCCCTAGATGCATGAATATTGAAATCAAGTTAAATTGGATAGTGTCTCCAAGATCCTCCCAATTTAAAAGAAGAATTATGCTCGTTGAAGTAAGTGAAACCAACCAAAAAAAAATTGATAGGGAAAAGTATCTATCCCCATGAAATATGTGGTCGTGCTACCTTCTTAAAATGATTGCTAAAGAATGTAAACAAAAACACCCATAAATGCATCAATATTGGAATCATTTTAAATTTTAAATACCAAAAGAATGTCACCAAGCTAAAGCTAAACATTATTATGCCTATAAACGAAAGTTACAATTTACCTTTCTCATGTGTACATTGTGCAAATTCTATGGTCAATACCAAAACTCTCATTTTGAACGAACCCATTTCTTATGTGTACATTGTGCAAAATCTTTTGTCAATACCAAAACATCCATTTTAAACTAACCCAATTCAAAGGGTGAAACCTAGTTTGTCACTATACCAAGCCACTACAAAGAAGAAGGGAATTGAGGCCAGATGGTAATATTCATAAAGCATGCTAATATTTTAATTTCACATTAATTAAAAACGTTAAATTTATGTTAACTTATATTTATAATTTTTATTTTATTTTTTAACATTATATATTGGAAATATTTTCTTATTTAATTTATTAATGTTACGGACGTGGACGTCCGTGAAATATCTCTTCCACTCACATTATAAATAAAAACAAGTCAATAAGTAAGATAAATTAAAACTCTTATATTTTAATTTGGACGTCCGTGAAATATCTCTTCCACTCACATTATAAATAAAAACAAGTCAATAAGTAAGATAAATTAAAACTCTTATATTTTAATTTTGTTAATAGAAAATATAATATTAATTTTAATTCATCTTAATATTGAAATTATCAATTATATAAAAGATTAAATATTGAAATTATTAATTATATAAAAGATTAAAACTTTAAAAAAATTCATCTATTTTATCAAAAATTGTAGATAGAGAGAAATTTGATTTTTATGATGATGATGATGATTAATTTTCAGAGGGTAAGTGATTACTTGCAATTCTTTAGAATTGTGTTTCTATGCTTGAAAAGCATTAAGAAAAGCTTTCCAAGATCATCATAGTATTGTTGAGTTAAAATGTTAGGAATGTTGGTAGTGTGACAAATATTTCGAAATTGAGATCTAATCTCGGTATAGGATGAAAAATCTAAAAGAAAGTTGTTTTCATCTTGAACTTTCTTAGTGTCACAAAGGTGACAAACTCTTTCATCCCAAAGCGTTTTAGGAATTGACCAACACCAAGTTTCACTATAGAACTTGTGAGAATTTGTTCTTATCGTAGCAATGCTTATTTTTTTCTTTACACTTGTCAAAACAAAGATATAATTTCGATCTTCTATATTATGGTTGATTGCATCCTTATAATACATTGATTTTATTTTTTCCGCTAACTCTTTATCACACCACATTTCTCCTTAAATTTTGATTTGACGATATTTTTAATAGTATCCTTATTTTGCAAAATGGTGTCTTCCATGATTACCAATAGCTTAGACAAGACTGACCATCTTTATTCCATCCTTGCTTGAGTCGATGGTAATTACGAATGGATTTTGAAGCAATTTTAGGAATCCTCTTGTCTTCCATGTTGTTTAACCTATTCTTATAAATTAAGCATCTATTCATGGTCATGCTCTCAATCGGGGAGAGGATTTCCTCTAAGAGGAGGATAGGATATGAAATATTTCCTTTAGTTTTGAGATTATAGGTTATAAATTTATTTTTTATTTTCTATATATTTCTCCAAGATTTAAGAGAGATATTATATCCCCAAACTTCACATCCGTAAACAATGACAAGTGTAACAAGAGTCTCAAAGAGGAGTTTCTTCCTATCCCAAATCCAAATATCGGTTGATTTACAACTGTTTTCGAGCCCATAATAAGTTTTTCATCCCCCAATAATCTTTTTTTCAAAGCTATAATTCGAGTTGAGCTTGTGGTGAATATAGAGTCTAAGATATTTGTAATAACTCACTTCCTCCAAGTTGTTGTTGTCATATACGAAGATGTCATAAGTGATCTTATTGGATTTAATGATCATGACCTTAGTCTTGTCAGTATTAACAATCATACCCATATTGGAGCAAAAATCCTTGAGTACTCTTAGTTGGTTTCCAAGATCATGGGGATGCCTCACCATAAGAATTATATCATTAGCATAAAGAATAAGGTTGATGACTATACCAGTGAGAGTATGACCGATACAACATGCTTCTTCCAAACAATCTTCTAACTTGTCAATGTATATGCCAGAAAGGGTAGGGGACAAGGGACAACCTTGCTTGACTCCAATATTGCAATTAATATCTTTCGTTGAGCCCTCATTATTTTTGAACTTGGAAATAATGTTCTCATAAAACCTTATTGTAGAGGCCCTCAACTGAAAAGACACTTTTATCTCTTCCAACCTATTCCAAAGGCTTTTCCTATGAACTGTGTCAAAAGATTTTCTACAGTCAATAAAACAACAAAAAAAGATTGGTTTTAGTATTGCAGAACTTCTATGAAAAATAATTCCATAAATATTGGCTAAAATTAGACTAATCATAATGGTCCTATAATTAGAGGGAATGTTTCTATCCCCATTTTTAAAAATAGGAACAACAAGGCTTTGGGTCTATGGTTTAGGGAAGCCCTTCTTGAATGCTAAATTCAAGAGCTTGTGTATGTGAGGGATGAGGATAGGCCCTTCGATTTTAAAAATTTCACCCTGGTATCCTTCAATGTCCTTATTTTTCCCATTTGCAAGCCACTTAACCCCAAACTCTATGTCATCCAAAGAAAAAACTCCATCCTCTGTAGAGACAATATGAATGGTGTCCATGGCATTAGGGAACTCGTAAAGTATTTTAAGGTAGGAATTACATTCCCTTAAGGGAATTGTATTATTTTCTATAGTATTACGACTTAGAATTTTCCTCCAAAAATTCTTAGGATCTAGCTTAGATACTTGTGAAAGCTACTCTTGACTTTTATTGATATAGTACCTTTTTGTCCTTTTAATTAGGGATTTGTACGTATTGATATTATCGATTTTTAAGGACTCATTAGAAACATCCCTAATGTTTTTTCTAGGAATTTTACATTCTTTATCATACCAAGGATTGTTTTTTCTATTTTTCATTTAAAGGACACCTCAGAAGAGAACTTGTTAATAGAAGTGGAAAGGGTAGTTGTAAAATTATGATAGATGTCTTCAATGTTGTTCTTATAAGTTAGGAGATTTAATTCACTATTTAAATCCTTTAAGAAAAGGTCAACTTTAGTTTTGTCAAAGCCTAGTTGCCTTTGATTATCAGAATTCTCTTCAATGGAGCTCTTGTGCATGGAAAAATTTAGAGTTAGGGCTAAAGGTCTATGATCAAAGTCGGCTTTATGGTCATTTAAAAGGTCAAAAGTTATTATTTGGTTGGAAAAGGGATAGACCTAAAAAATTAAAATCTTAAAAAGACATTGATCTATTTCTCAATTTTATTTTAATATCTTTTTAATTTTATTTTATTACAAAATTTATACAGAGAGAAACTTGATTCATAGTCAATTTCATTTGACCTCGAATTTAGTGATCAAATTATAAATTTCTTTCTAAAATCAAAATATATAACTTGAAAAATAAATATGTTTAGCTATATTAAAAAAATATTCATTCGGCATAAACTTATTGAAAATGGGCACAATTAATGATCTTTTAACTATAAATCATAATTTTATGGCTATCAATTGAAGATGTTGGCATATTCTTTGTCGTCCTCCTCCATAAATGAATAATATTTCATGTTCATAAATTTCTTACATTTTTTAATACTCACGTTTCCTTATTTATTTTTTCACATTTTACTTAATGATGTACTACCATGGCCACTAATTTCAAATTTTACCTAAACAAAAATATCAATATCAATATATATAGAATACCTCATTGTCGAGTTCGAGTGTGTAATAGGGATTAATTCTATGGATAACAAGTGCCATATTGTTGCAAGTGATTAATTTTGGCCATCTCTTTATGGATGTGAAGTGGTCGAATTATGGATGCGACATTTGGCCTCTGTTTCAATTAACCCAATTGTGGTTAAGATCGATGCATGACGGATGTCAAGTTTGGGCAACGTTTCAAATTTCACTATGGAAGTGAAGCATGGCAACTGATGGATGCCACGTTTGGCCTGCATTTCAATTAACATAGACATGGTTAATATCGATACATGATGGATGAAAAAGGTTTTAGTGACGAGGAAGCCAATTCATGGTTCTCAATTACTATCATGCTTGTCAAGAGCCCGAGCTTACCTTAGGCAAACCACCACATTCAGACTATGGTTACATTACCATTCTTTCCCATGATTCTGTTGGAGGTTTTCAGTTGCTACACGATGGTCAATGGAAGGCGTTACGACCATTTCTGAACTACTTCATAGTAAACATTGATTATCACATAGATGTACTAATCACTAATAACATTATGACCTGTGTTTCCCATATTGCTTAATATACCCATTAATTTATAATGTTGTCAGGAATGATATGATATATTAGCAATGGAAGATACAAGATTGTGGTGCATCAAGTACTGGTGAACTCAAATAAATTTATTATTTCAGTGCCAACTTTGATAAGCATGCCTTTCGAAGAAAAAAATGGTCTTGCACCCGATCTCATTGACTAACAACACTCAACACTATACCGAGAGACAAACTTCGCCAAGTTTATAAATATTCTAAATTTAAAGGAATACAAAGAAAAGGGATTCCTGGAATCCATAACACTTGATGGCCACGACAAAACAATTTAGTGACCTCACCAAGGTTTGGATTACTTTGGAGACCACACCACAGAAGGTGAAAATTTATCGATTCTCTTGATATTTGTTTATATGTTCATTGAATATTATTAAGTCTCTTTCTAAATCATTTGGAATTGATATTAATTTATATTGAGCAAACAAGTGAGATGGATGAGAGTCCTTTATTCAAACATCAAAACATTCACCAAAGTTCAAGAACACCTAATATATCGTCAGAACAACGACCTCACATTCGACTATGTCGAAGGATTTGTAATTGTGAACAATCAAGGACTATTCAACAATTGGAGGTCTTTCTTCTCACCTCATAATCCAAAAAAAGTGAAATATATAAACACAAAAGGTTGTGTCTTATACTGCATGGAAATGGCCATATGAAAAATGATACCATTATGGTTGACAAGGTACCTTCCACTGTAGGTACTTTGTATTGTCCATACCGAAATTTATAACAAATGAGATAATAAATATGTCATTTTCTTATAAGGTTTTGTGGTATGCTCCAGGATGTAATGTCCCTTCTATCTTCCCTTGAATTCATCACAGGGTCAGTTTTTATTACAAATGTCTCATATGTGGGCTTCCTCGATCGATTTCACACATCATAACTAAAACTTTGTTCCAAGGAATTGTGGGAAGTGCCCCATCCATGGATAAATTTATTCATTCGAGTATCCAAAATTCATGAGTTTGGTGCACTCGTGTTTAAAGAAAATATTCGAAACACAAGCAATGGTCATATACTTCTTTACCCTATGAACCAAAACACGTTAGTATGTTGTTTCATCTATGAAAATTGTTGAAGAATTTTCAAGAACTTATTAATTGTTTCAAAAAATTTCATTGAGTTCTAGAACTCTCTATGCAGTTGGGATGGACGAATGTTAGCATTGACTCCTCGAGAGAATATTTTCTATGCAGTGGGCCTATAACGCTTTTCACTTCCTTCAGCTATAGGAACTAGTAGTCTAGAGTATTTGGTGTTGGAATAATTCTTACAATAGATTGGTTTGGATTTGGTTTGAATCTATTGAAGATTTGGAGGTTGTTGAGAGATTCTTTAAACAACTATCTCTATGTTTGGAGATAGTTGGATCTGATTTCAACTATATATATCGTTAATATTGTGTGTAATATGAAGTAATAGAAATTATTATTTGTGTGTTATGGTTGTTCTCACAAATTTTAATTTGGTATGGAATGGCTTAAATCCCTCACGGGATAGCTAGGAGATGTGAGAGCCATAATAAGCGAACTTTTGTAAATATGTTAGCATAGGGGAGTGGATTCCATTGTTTATTTATTTGTTGTGTAAAATAATAGTTACAAGAGTGTGTCGTTGTGTGAAAAAGAGCACGATACATTTGTGAGAGGAGAGCCAATGCTTGGATAGGAGAGAGAAACATCAATGTTTTTTATTAAGAGAGTCGTCATCTACTGTGTGTAGATCACTGGAGAAGGAGATGTTGTGTATCAAAATTTTAGGGGCCCATGCTCAAAGCCCACGAGAGCCTACCCCGCGTGCGTGGAAATCAAGGAAATTATGATTGCATGGAGGCTGTGTGGTGAAGGACTCGTTGCATGGACTCGTGCTTGAAGATTGCTCCCAGATTATAGAAGAATCTTTGCGGGCTTTCTCTTGTTGTAGAATATTGACAAGAATCACTCTTCTGCTCATACACATAGTGTTTTTCGAAGCAAAGAAAAATGGCTGTCATTCTGGATATGAGCTCTTTTTGTCGAAAGATGTTGTAAGTGGACGAGAATTTTCTATGCTAGTATTGGGTTTGTTGTGTGGAGTTGTTGGCTAAGTGGAAGGTGTTATTTTTTTATCAATGTATTTGTTTGTAAAATATTATAATGCAGAACCAAAATTATATAACGGATTAACATAATTTAAATTGGTGGTTCTCCACGGTTTGAGAACAAATCATTAATTTAATTATGTCTATTTTTTGTCATATGTTGGTGGGACTTGTTTTACTTTGGTGCTTCAATATGGTCAGTTACAGGTTATGTTGTGAGTTTGTGAGTGTATAAAAGGTCAATTGTATGATTGATTACTGAAAAGGTCCACTAATCAGATCATTGTCCTATATAACGGTTAAAATTTGTTCTTCGGGGGAATTCAATAGATGGTAGTGTATCCATAGGATAATTCAATATCAAGATTGTCCTTCGAGAGGTAGAGAAGTGTCAATTCTACAAATTCGTCAATGATGGTGTGTTATCTTAAATGAGTTGAAAGGGAAGCTCAAAGTTGTGGAGAAGAAAGATTAATATTGTAATTTGTTATTGAGTATTGTAAGTTGTTATAATGTAAACATTATGGGAGGGTACTGGAATAATGCTTACAATAGATTGGTTTGGATTTGGTTTGAATGTGTTAAAGATTTGTAAGAGGTTGTTGAGATATTCTCTCAACAACTATCTCTATGTTTGGAGATATTTGGATCTGATTTCAACTATATTTACCTGTAATATTGTGTGTAATATGAAGTAATAGAAATTATTATTTGTGTGTTATTGTTGTTCTCACAAATTCTATTTTTTGGTGGATCAAAATTCTAGGATATTAAACTTATGTGACAAATTGGGAGTATTTGGCTTAGGTCAGTTTGGTATCGTCACCAAGGTTCAAATTGTTATGATGCCTGCACCATAAAGGGTGAAAATTTATTGAGGTTCTTGAGATTTATGTATATGTTCATTGAATATTTTTAAATATATTTCTAAATCATTTTGAATTGATATGAATTTATATTGAGTGGATAGGTGATATGGATCAGAGTCATGTATTCAAACTTCAAAACGTTAACCAAAGATCAGGAATACCTAATATCTCAAACGACGACCTCACATTCAACTATGCCAAAGGATTTGTAATTGTAAAATTATTATTAAATGTTATTAAGTATCTTTCTAAAATTAGTTATTATTACAATGGAGTACAAACAAAGGGATTTCCTCGAATCCATGACACTTCATGGCTACGACATACTGATTTAGTCACCGCACAAATTGATGAATACCTATTACTGAGATTTTTTGGTTATGTTTTTTTTCCTTTGAATCAATAAGATGAGTATGCACATATGAATGAACCATTGATCAATCAAATGTCACTACAACAAACACCACTTCTTATGCCGAAAGTTGTATACCTACTAGATATGGGCACAGTTAATGATCTTTTAATATTAAGTTCTAATGTGATGCCTATGCATTGAAGATGATGGCATATTCTTAGTTGTCCTCCAAAATCAATGAATCAAATTTATTGTTGATAACTTCATTGCATTTATAAATGAATCTGTTAATGTGCTTACTTTTTAACATTTACCTAATCATATTAATAAATCACTGTAACATCATATGATTTCCACGTTTAAATGATTAACTTTTGGGATTACCACCTTTGGGATTCCTCAACTTTCCACGAGTTTCATTATCTACCTTAGTTATTAACACCTTTCATTTCTCATTCTCTACCTCATTATGTCCCGGCATTTCATTCTCTACCTAATGTGGATTCTCAATAGCCAGGCCGAGGGTTTTAACACAAGATCTGAGTCATTAATCCATACGGAAATGTCTCCATTGGAATTGTTTTCCTGAGCACCCATTTTGGTTCAAACCCTAACCGAAAGTAATATGAAAGGCGTAATTATTCTTCATCCCTTTGTGAGTGTAGGTTATGTGGTTGAGATGTGGAGGGTTTGTTTTCTATGTGGGATTTAGCCACTGTTTGTGTGATGGGCTTGAAAGTGGACAAATTCTTCATGGATGGGCACGTTTTTACTGGGTTTTTTTTTAACTACGCAAGAGTTTTTTAATCATCCGTAAGCCTTTCGGCATTCACCAGCCGTGAGTTAGTGGTTGTGCTAGTTGTATCAACATCTTTCCTAACAATATATTTCACAAACAGAGTGGAATATTTTTCATCAACAATAATATGTTAATAATATATTAAGGTAACTCAATGGTTATTAGGGTTACCCATATTACGGGTATT
This sequence comes from Picea sitchensis, assembly GCA_010110895.2. Classification (NCBI taxonomy): domain Eukaryota; kingdom Viridiplantae; phylum Streptophyta; class Pinopsida; order Pinales; family Pinaceae; genus Picea; species Picea sitchensis. The sequence continues at coordinate 87,627 of SNQJ01S0016578.1, read as the reverse complement.
AGGTTTTGGGTTAGGATTACTAGGGTTAGGGTTATTAGGTTTAATTAATATAATTATTATTAATATACAAGGGATATTAGTTATTAGTATTAGTTAACTATTAATATTATTATTATTAGTAATACTTTATTAAATACATAACAATAGTTTATTACATTTGTATAGTATTATATATAGTTTGTATTATTATTAATACTTTATTGTTATTACACATAATAGATTAATAAATAATAAATAATAATAATATAAAACTATATTATTAATTATTATTATTATACATAATTAGCCATATTATCCAATGGGCACTTTAAGGGTATGTATGTATATTATACATACATACCTTTTATACCATAATTATTAATTAATATTAATAATTAACCATGTCAACAATAATGGGTTAATAATATATTAACATCAATGGTATGTTTTTTTTAATGGTTTGAGAATATCGTTTAACCCCTACGTGAAATTTATTGTTTTCAATATATGAGTTTTAATGAA
>SNQJ01S0016578.1:36764-60621 GCA_010110895.2 Picea sitchensis | reverse complement strand
TGTTTTTCTTTAATAGTGTATTAATGAGTGGGCCTAATGGTTAAGAACATGGGTTTCCTCCTAAGAGGTCACAAGTTCAAATCGAGAGGGGGGTAGGGTATGTATACCTCCGTAGACTTTACCAGTAAAATCATTGGGCGGAGGAGGTCTCATACACCAATTTGGTGTTTGACTTGGTCTAATATTTTAATATATCATTAATGTACCAATAGTTTGAGAGGTTGCATTAATGTATTAGAACTTTAATTTATACATTTTTATTATATATTACATTAATGTAATAGATTACATTAACGTACCATTAATTTATATATTAATGTATTATAGTAATATATTATTATATAAATGGAATAATTAATTAATATATTAATTATGTTTTAATATATTAATGGTTCTCTTTTTTTTCTCTCCTAGGGTTCTACCTTCAAACCCCTTCGTGCATGTTGCCCTTAGAACTTTCCGTGACCATGGAGGTCGAGGAAGGGGGGGCTCCTGGCCCCTCTTACAACTCTGTCAATGCCCTTAAGCACGGCTTCAATCATTTCAAGCCTTCGCCCTTTGAGCTTCCAGATGAGCTGAAAAACATCCTTTGGTAGGATGAGATGTCGAAAGAGAAATCCATGGAGATTGACCCTGCATCAAAGAATCTGAAATAGGCTTTCTCCTGGGGACCACACAAATGCATTATGCAGGCTCATGTAGCACCCAAATATACTATCATCCCCATGGATAGAACACTGGAAACAATACATGAAAGGTTTCACCCTGATAGGAAAATTCCTGGGATTATGGCCATCAAAAAAAGACTTAGTTAAATGGATTCAACATTGGTGGAAGCCCAAGGGTCATTATGAGATCCAACCTAGATCAAAAGGCTTCTTCACTATCATCCTGCACAACCTGGAGGTCAAAAATTGAATCTTTGAAGGAGGACCATACTTTTACAGCTCGACAGGTCTTTTCCTTCAATTTTGGATGGAAAAGTTTAGCCCAAAGAAGGAGGATTTCATGCATGCACTAGTCTAGCTCTGATTGTACTCACTACCGCAAGAGTTCTGGCCAGAAGAAATACTCACAGGCATCGACAACATGATAAGAATCTATGTCAAAGATTCAGAGGCAACAAAACAACGAAGGTACACTGCTTATGCTTGAATCTGTGTTTACCTAAATATCTCCAAACCTCTCCCTGGAGCCATTAGCCTAGACTACCAGGACGAGGAATGGTCCCAAACCTTAGATTAAAAGGACATGCCCTTCTGTTGTAGGAAATGCCACGAACATGGACATCTATTTCGCGACTACCCACTAAATAACCCCAACAAGTCAAATCCTGAGGATCTTGACAAAACCAAGGACAGTTTCACACATGTCATGGGGCGCCACAGGAATCCATAAAAAATAACGCCTCCTCAAGTCCCATCTGGACCCTCAACCAACAACTCTTTCAAATCCCTTCAGACCCCGTCAGAAAACCCCATCATTCCTTACGACCCCCATTCAAATCCCTCAGTCCCAACACAATTCCATGGCTCTCTAAATCCCTTCCCACCTACCGCTAGATCCACTCAAATCCCCAGCTCAGAGACATCCCTTCCCGCAAATATTAGACCGAAAATGGGAGACCCGGACAGAGATCTGGAAGACCAGGAACTAGCAGGAGTAGACTTGGTACACCTAGAACAAACCTACTGAAAACAACAACTCTACACTATACCTATGGATCATCTACGCAAAGTACATAAGGTCTTCCTCAAATCTACAGCTGGGGGATCATCCCGAGCCAATCCAAATATAGGAATACAAAAATGAAGCTCGAAATAATAGCACAAACCAACACAAGAAGAGAAAAAAAGGGGCAGAAAACCAAAACACTAACTCATTCAAGATGTGGGAAATTTCCTAGTGAACTCAGGCGAAATCCACTTGATCTCATATAACTTTCCTCCCCTCCAACCCTCGTCATCCTCATGAAGATGCTATCTTGGAATATAAGGGGTCTGAACACACAAAACAAGAAAGGCTTGCTTCAAGAAAGGATAATGAATGAACAACCAGACATTCTTCTCTTGCAAGAAACTAAATGCGTGGGAGAGGAAGCTTCTCAAATTATTCAAAAATGTTGGAAGCAAGATAATTTGGTGGAAGTCGATGCAAAAGGTGCAGCAGGAGGGTTGGCCATACTCTAGTACCCTGCCACGGTACTGATGGAGTGATTCTTCACCTCCATCTAGACCATCATAGACTCCTTTTGACTCATCGGCTCGAACAAGTCAAGCTTTATCACGAATGTCTACGACCCTGCAACCCCAAGAGACAAGGACGCCTTCCTCCCTCATTTGGAATGGATTTCCAATCATATTAGAAATCAACGATGGATCCTTGGGGGAGACTTCAATATGATAATAGGTTTGCAGGAAAAGAAGTGGGGCACACGAAGATTAGGAAAGGATAATGAGAAGTTCCACTGAATCATTGGTTGGCTGAATCTCATTGATGTAGAAATGGACAATGGACCCTTCACCTGGTCCAATAGATGCTCACGAACACAAAATGTCTCCTGCAGGTTAGACCGCTTCTTAATCTCATAACCCTTCATGTTGGATGGGCTCGCTTGGAATTTCACTATGATCGATTCTCTAGGATATGATCATTGGTCGATACTCCTTTCGATAAGTATCAGTGGCACAGCAGGAAGGAAACCCTTTCTCTTTGAAAAATTCTTGCTGACACACCCAAACTTTCAAGCCAACATAAAACTCTGGTGGGAAGAAGCAACAATCACTACAGGCATTCCGATGTACAAGTTTCAACAGAAGCTAAAAAATCTCAAGCAACATTTAAAGGCATGGAATAAATCCACTTTTGGAAACATTTTTCAAGCTCACAAAATCCTCAACCAGCAGATTCAAGACCTTCAATAACAAATGCGAACAAAAGGCCTCACCAATTCTCTAAAGGAGAAAGAATCCCTACTCAACAATCAAATGGATGAAATATGGGTGCAGGAAGAAACTGTTTGGAGACATAAATCTTGTATCCAATGGCTAAAAGAGGGAGAAAGACACAACAATTTTTTCCACAGATCCATGCTCCAACACCGTTATACTAATTGCATCACTCACCTTGTATCGGACTAAGGCCTGGAAATCCAAAAGCATGTAGACATAGAAAAGGAATTATTTTCTTACTACAAGAACCTTCTTACAGAACCCCCTATAGATCGCACTCAAGCTATCGACTCAATCCTCAAGCATTTTCCAAAGGAGGTCACCAGTGAACAGAATGAGGTCTTGATGCATCCTATTACCCAAGAAGAAGTGGATCAAGCCCTCAAGGACACTCCAATAGGAAAATCCCCGGGTCCCGACGAGTTCACTTCGAACTTCTTCCATCATTGTTGGGACATCATCCGAGAATAAGTCTAGGAAATTATAGAGGATTCCAGAAAATCAGGGCAGGTCTTATAAGCCCTCAATGCCATCTTCATCACTCTCATTCAAAACGAGAACAATGTTACCTCCCCAACTCACTTTCGACACATTGCAATCTTCAATGTGATCTACAAGATTATCACGAAGGTCATCACCAAACATCTTAAACCTATCATACTGTTCATCATCTCTCCGGAACAGTCAGGGTACGTGGAAGGCAGACAAATGTTGGACAACATCATTCTATATCATGAAGTAATCCACTTGCTTCATGCGACCAAGTCTCCTGGTATGCTTCTAAAACTAGATCTTTCCAAAACCTTTGATAAACTTATTTGGAAATACTTGGAATCAACCTTGCTAGCCTTTGGTTTTGATCCCTCTTGGGTCTCCTAGATAGTAAATCTCACCTCCTTAGCCCTATTCTCCATCCTAGTCAATGGTGTCCCTTCCAAACCTTTCTCTCCCTCTAGAGGAATAAGAAAAGGGGATCCACTTTCGCCCTTTCTCTTCATATTAATGGTTGAAGGGATGATTCGAGCCTTTATAATAGCCATTACAGATCACTCCCTCTCAGGACTCACCCCCCATGGAATATCTCTGCCCATTTCACACAATGAGTTCGTGGATGACATACTCTTAATGTGCATCCCCACAATCCGAAAAGATCTCTGAATTCGCACCGTGATCAACCTTTTCTGTGATGCTTTGGGCATGGAAGTAAACCTCTCTAAATCAAAAATATTATTTTTCAACATGTCTATCCAGATCCAATGTCACATCATGCAACTCTTGGGGTTCACCTGAAGCGTCCTCCCCTCCAAGTATCTTGGCCTCCCCCTAATTGATAATGTGCTAACACTTCCTGGGAAGATCTGTTATCCAACTTAAGGAAAACAATGGCCTCTTGGACCTTCCGCTCCCTCTATCTACTTGGTCACCTCTTCCTCCTTAAGTCCGTCCTTCAAGCCCTCTCGATATATGCTTTCTTGACACTTTCAACCCCAAACTTTATCCTCAACACTTTAATAAATAGCCAAAGGAACTTCCTCTGGCAGGGATCCAAAGAGGGATGCACATTGGCTCTCATCACTTGGAAAAAAAATGCAAACCAAAGTACGTAGGGGGACTCGGTCTTAGAGATCCATATATCCTCAATAAAGTCCTCAGTGCAAAAATATGGTGGAGATCCACTCCGAAAAAATATCTAATCATATGGAATGGTCAGTGCCCTGGATCTCTCATCTGTAATGCATCCAGGAATAATAAGGGGATGATAACAAATCACGCTTTCTGGGAACTGCAAGGTGGGACCTCGGCCCTATTCTGGAGTGACTCCTGGAAACAGCTTCCGGCCCTAGACAAGGATCCCAATCTGCTCACTTTCATTCACTTCATGACAGGCGCAGGTCTCCAAAAGGTAGTTGACTTATGAATTCTAGAAGACAACATAAACACTTGACGCAAATAGAAAAATACCCACGAAGAGTTGCATATCCCTCTAGAAATAAATCTCTAGCCACTACTCGATCAACTCAATTCCAAGAGAATCTTCAGCCAACAAGGGGAGATCATCTAAGGGGGGGACACTCCAATACAGGCACCTAAAACCTCCAAGAAGCTTATTTTCTCAGCACTAGACATAACTCCCTCCTAAAAGAAGCAATTTGGAACAAAATATTGGGTGCAAAGCTCTGGCAAAAAATCAGCGACTTCCTCTTGTTAGTGGCAAACCGTAGTATCCTCACCTGGGACAATATAATGAAAAGAGGCTTTATAGGCCCCTCCTATTGTAACCTTTGTTGTAATGATGGAGAGACATAGAACCACCTTCTCAATCTTTTCTCCTACAACTCGCACCTTTGGGACCAATGCGCCAACATCATGAGAACCTCTGACAGTAATCGTCTCGGTATTAGGGAAACAATGGAGGAATGGCGAGATTCAATTTTCCAATCTTACATCCTAAACCGAATTTGGCAGCTTCTACCTAGCTTTATTCTTTGGCATATTTGGAAAGAACGAAATCACAAAATATTCAAATCCTCCTCCCTGAGCTGGCAAGAAGTCTGGGCTAAAATCCACTCCAATATAAAGGAAGCAATCAACTTGCACCCCTCGACGGATCATGATTGGATTTGTCCGACAAATGAGCTCATCATCCTCAATTCTTGGAAACTCCATCTCTCCCTCTCTCTTTCATCCTCCTCCCAGGTAGCACCTCTAGGATCAACCCTCCCATTGGGAGGCTCTACAAGTTGGATATTACAAAATAAATTTCAATGTAGCCTCCAAGGGGAATCCAGGACCTGCTGGATATGGGGCAACCATACACAACAACAAAGGGGGGATCCTCCAACTCTCAGTTGGGAACTTGATCCATAACACCAACAATGTAGCGGAAATTTGGGGATCGCTCAAAGGTATGCAAGCGGCCAAAGAGAAAAGGATAAACTTCCATATAGCAGAAGGCGATTCACAAATAGTCATTAACCTCCTCACTCATCTCCTAAATGGTGTAGATCCGTAGAAGATCTCCCCAAGATGGACACTCTTGAACGGGTTGATCAGAATAAAGTCAATCCTTCAGCCTCAATGGGTTATTCTTCCATCCCACGTCCGAAGAAAATCTAATCAAGTAGCATACATGTTGGGAAACTTTGGGGTAGACCTGCAGGAAGGAGACTTTTTATGTTCTCCAACCTCTTCTTCAACTCACCCCATCGTGATCACTTGGAGAAACATGGCTCACAACAAGGACCAAGCCCTAGATGGGGTGACATTGGAGATGACGGGTGGATGGCCAGACGAGTAGACACTTGGCCATGTCTCTCGCCACCTCGAGCTAGCGCAACCCACACCCACCTCCACCATTACTCCATGCCTTTAATTCATCGGCCTCAGTAACTCTGGATTCAGTTGAAATCGAACCTGTTTAATGGTATGGCGCTCGAGTTTATGGGAGAAATTATGGCTATGGGATGGTCGAAGGCCCAGTCCCATCGTCCTACCGATTTCAATGGATTTAGTCTAGGAATGGGGAACACCATGGCTCATTTGAGCCCTTGACCTCTCGAGTCCTGGCCTCCTCTCGCAAATGGTTTAGTTCTTAGCCCGTGGATCGATTTTTCTTGTCACTCTGAGCCCTCAAAGCCCTTTTCTCCCCCTACGGTTGGCTATGGCTCTTGGATCTGGTTCGTTTCCAGTCCCTTTCATAACATTACTCCAACTTTCCTTCCTGGGTCTTCGTTGATTTTCCTAATGTCGTGAATTCAAGGAAAATCAAAATGGGGGGAATCCTTGTACTCTGCAAGAGGAAGATGTGTGAGAGGATGAGGTAGGCAGGCTCCTCCAAGCTTGCCTCCAAACCCTGTGCGTGCCTCCACCTTGGAGCGTCCCCTAGCTTCTCCTCGTGTCATCTCCCCAGACCACTCTCCCGACCGAGCCACTTCTATAGGTCTTCCTCCTTTGTCTTCTCCTTATGCCTGTCAAGTCAAATGGTTCGACAGCCAGGGCAACTCCCTGGGCTTCGCGCCAAAACTCAGCTCGTCATCCCCCTGCCAGCCTCTGCCTCCGCCTCCCTCCGCTCCTCCTGCTCCGTCTGTCCATTTCTCTTCTTCTTCCTCTCCCCTCCCCTCTCTTGACTCCCCCACCTCCTCCTCTGATTCACCTCCACCAACTTCGTCACCTCTAGTTTACACCCACTATGCTGAGAAGGAAGCTATCACATACTCTTTGGATGCCATCAAGCGAGCAATTGAGGATGTCAAAGGTGCTATCACTGCAACACATAGAAATAGAATGGACACGTCATGAGGAACACATGACGACTTTGCTACAGGATCTCACGCAAGCTATTTCGAGCACATGTGCGCCAAGCAGGGAAACCACGCAAGACCAAAGGCACGAGGAGAGGCTCGACCCCAACTCAGGATAACCTCTTCTCACTCAGGTTTCCAATGTTTTCATGCATCCAGATAGTTTATTTCACAAGTTCTCTGCCCTGTGCGGCATCTCAGTTCTAGGATTTTGCAGAATTAGCTCGTATCAGTTTTGTGTCTTGGTATGGATATTCTAGTAGGAAGTATTATCTCCCTGCGTGGCATTTTAGATCAAGTTTTGAACATTTCAGGTTTACTTCAGTTTTTCAAGTCTTGCATGGTCACTGTGAACTTTAATGGCCACCTGGTAGCTTTGGTTTCCCACCAGGGCAAAGCTGCCACAACCTCCTACGATAGTATGATAGCTATAACTATCACTGCTTAGCAAGCTCTAATACAAATTCTAACTTACAATATATATATATATATATATATATATATATATATATATATATTAACGGTTGTCCTAAAGGCATGTATACCATCAACTAGCAACAACCAATCACAATTCTATTAACGTGGTAGAGCTCGTCATCTGTCGACACTATTTGCATTTGGTTTGTGCAACTTTAGCTACACGCTACACCTGGTATTCCTAGATCCCTTTCTGGTGAGGAATGTCGGACACAACTAGAAAGTTTATATGGAAAGGGCACTAGTATCAATTTTCTATAAATGAAGATCTGGACGAGAATAGGCGGCACAACAACAATCTTCCATCCAAAACTATTTTACTCATCCACCTTACCATCCAGAACCATCTCCACATTATTTCTATCCACCACCAGTTTCTCAAGCTCAATAGGTGATATGCAAAATTATGATAAGCAGTCCTGCACAAGCGTGTTGTGTTTGAGTACATTAACTGATAATTTTGATAAGTTTATTCCTGGTTATTTCTCTCCATAGACTCTGATATGTTACAAATTTGTTTACATTTTGCAAACTGATTTTGCTCCTTTGTTGTAAACATTGGTTGAATCTACACAAATAGTCTTGATAAATATAGATCAATACCAGCCGCCTTCTTTGAACCGTCAATTGTAAATTTTATTTACATTTTGCAGACTAATTTTGCTCCACCTTTGAATCAGATACCGTTTCAAACATTTGTTCAATCTACAGCATTAGTCTTCAGAAATATAGATCAACATCAGCAGCCTTCTTTGAAACCTCAATCGTATTAAGTTTGTAGTCGTTTTGGTGATGATCTTTTACAGGTTGGAAATTTAGTTATGCCGATTTATGAAATCATGTTTGTATTTTTGGATTATGATTTACTAAGTTATGTATTCTTTAATTTACAAACTTAGGATATATTTTTAAGGTTTAAGTACAATAGATAATAAGAATAAGAAATGTTTAGTAAATTTGGCTACCATTCTCACAGTTGATTACTTCGATATTTTTATTTACTAGTCAAAACACAGAGCCGTCTTTTATTTGGCAATTGGACGGAAAGAAATCACTGAGCCATGGCACGGAACTTTGACAAAATGCGTTTTGCTACAAATTAGGGCTTTCTGCCTCCTTCCTTCCCGGTTTTCATGGCGCAGCGTTCGTTTATACTCTCACGTGAGAAGTTTTGACTGTCGAATCCACACTCGAGGTTTCTTCGCTGTTTTCAGTCGTGTTAATAATTCAAAAGCGAATTTTGACTCTTGATTTTTTTGTTCAGAAGGGAAAGGCGGTGAACTAGTTTGGCCCTTCTATTCTATCCTTATAAGTACACTCGAATTCCTTCCCATTCCTCACCATCGAAGCACTCCTTCGCGTTATTTTCTGTTTCAAATCTCTAGGCCAGAAATCATATCGTTTATCTGCCAACAGTGAGTTTCTATCTGATATCATATAATTCATCTCCTAACAGAAATAAGATATCATATTCTTTTTCTGCTAATACTGATCAGATTTAAGCTGAAGAACAGTCTAATGGCGGCACTGGTCATTATCTCTTTCCTGCTCTTTGCAAGCCGTTACTGCAGCGCCAGGTTGCTGGAGAACGACCTGTTTATTGCCCCCGCCAATCCCTCGGCCTTTGATCCCAATTCGAACTCCGTCGCTGACGATCAGGTGGAGAAGGATGCGGTTCAGTGTGATCAAGAGGATAGCCGCTGGAGCAGCTCTTCAGCAACGTCCCCGAAGAATTCCGTGAACGCGATCAACAAGTTATCGTTCAAGCTTAGTCCGAATATTCAAAATATAAAGAAAGACAGCGAATTGCCTGCATCCAACAAAGCAGAGGTCGTATTAAACTTAATGAGCGAGGGCGGACCCCGTCTTAAAGTAAATTTCGTGCGGATGACCGAACGAAGGCTCTCCACATCCAGTAATAGCCCCGGGGTCGGTCACATGCAGATGGTCCGTCATAAAACAGAAACAAGAAATGTCGACATCATCAAATCCCATCACAACAATGGAGATGATCACCCAGGAGTCGGCAATTGAAGGGTTTCAGCTATATACAAAACATTAATAGAACAGAGTTAACAGCAAGGATTTTTTATTTTTGAAATTAAGGGTCTCATTGATGATTTTTCTGCGTATAGTGAATTCAACGATATCGTTCAATACCAAGTATGCAACAATATTTTCGAAAGTGACCGTTGCGGGTTCATATCGAGGTGGGAGATTATACGCGATTAGCAAGGCTGTTTGATTGATAGATTTTTATCAGGATCCACTTCATCGCCATGTTGTGTATATCCCTTTTTCTAACCATGAAGCTTCGTACTGATTAAGAGATCCATCGAAGTTATTCTTCAATTTGAATGTATGTATAGTGGAAGTGTTCCAGTATCCTTCTTCGTTATAAGTATAATTACAAAGCTCTGTCATGAAGGCTGATAGGCGTGTATTATCCAATAAAACAAGGACATGTTTTTTTAGTTGGTCATTAACGTAAATAGTTTTGACATTGAATATTTCTTATTTCTTAACTAATCTACCTCATTGTCATAAAATTTGAATTTGTTTGAAAATCAGAATTTTCTTTTTGACGGTCAAGTCTATATTTATCTGGTTGATAATAGTAATGGCCGGCTATCAATAAGTGTCAATGTTTGTCAACATTCTCTTACCAGGCTTTGGCTGTATTCTATATTCCTGATATTCCAAGGGCACTGTTACCATCTGCCATCAAAATAATAATTTATATGAAAGATAATCATTATGCCATCTTTTATTTTATGAAAACTGATTTTTTTTTCCCTTAAATAAAGAATTATACTCAACTTAAATTCAACTGTGGCTTGCAAAACCTGAACCGCCAGGAAAGAGAAATGGTCCAGAGGTGGATGGAAGGAGTTGGCTGGAAGGAGGCAGTGTGTCCAGAACGTGGCAGGTGAAGGCCAAAGGTTTAGGTTGGCATAGAAAATGAAACCTTAATCACTCATACGTGGCAATCAGCTAGCCACCATAAGTAAATTTTAAATATGATTAAGTAAAAGTAAAAAAATAAACATGTAAACTGATGTCTTTATAATAGTGAGGAATTTAGTGGTTGAAATCAGAACCATTAATTTATTGGGACTACTAAGAATATTCCATCAATATTTAATCTGATCCATACAAAATTGATTAAGCACTAAAAACTTATTAAATGTGCCCATAATCAATAAATATATGCCTTTCGGCATAAAAAATTATACTCTTACTTAGATTATATATTGTTTACATTATAATCTAAACAGTACAAAAACAATTGTCATCCATCAATATGCATATTCATCAATATACATGTTCAAGAATGGGAGACTTTACAACCTAGACACTCTCCCTTTAATTTGGTTTGACTTTTTCAATGGCCACGCAACCAAAAAAAAATTTAGTGTTTTGATAGTATATTTATATTTGGGTTGATCTTAAATGACCATGCAAAAACCAAAAAAAAATTGTTTAGCCAATACTATCACATAGATATAAAAAAATTCCCTTTCAATTTCACTTTCAAGTTCTTTGCACTCTCCATAATCTATCTTTTTCCATTTAATTCTCCATAATCTATCTTTTTTTCTATTTGATGATTGAAGCTATTTAATTCTTCAAAATACTTGTATTTTACAAACATTTTTTCCTATTTGATGATTGAAGTATTATACTTTGGAAAAAAAATATTTACATTTAAGATATTATGCACATATAGAATGGAAAACAAGTACATCATGCTACTATAATGGATCTCACATAAGTAATAATCTAGATTGTGTAGCTACGATCAGAATAATTTACTAATAATTATCAAGCCCAATAATTATCAAGCCCCTTTAATGGAAAAATCTATTTTTTTAGAATCCTTAGTTTGTCTCTTTCTATGTCTATTATAGATGTACATTTCCCAAAGGCTTGGTGAATAAATTCACCACATTATCATTTGTATTATAGTACATAAAAATCGATTTTTGTTAATGGAATTATTTTTTTACGAAATGATGTTGAGTTTCAATGTCCTTTGATATTCCATGATGGATTGTTTGCAAATTTTATTGAGCTTTGATTATCACATTTGATATATGTACTTAGTCATTTCCTTTTTTCCATGAGTTCAAGAAAATGCCTTATCCAAATTGCTTCATAGGTAGCACTACACAATGCTTTATACTTAGATTGAGTTGAGGACAAGGATATTGTTGGTTTCTTCTTGCTACTCCAAGACACAATTCTAGATCCTATATTGAATGCATATTTTGTGGTGAATTTTCTATCATATGGATCTCTTACACAATGAGAATCTAAATAACCTATCAACTGAACATTCAAATCATTAGTATATTCAATACCAAAATCTACAATCCCTTTCAAATATTAAATGACTCTCTTAGCTACTTTCTAGTGATTGTTATTATCCATGAATTAACTAAGTATACTAAATGAATATGTAATATCACCTCTTTTTGTGGTTAAATAATTTAGACTTCCCATTAACTATATATACAAAGTACTACTTACTTATTTTATATTATCATCATTGTAAATTTTTTCCTTATGTTATGATGGAGTAGACATTGGATTGCATTCACTCATAATAAAATTTAGAATTAGTTTCTTTGTATACTTATTTTGAGTGATCAAAGTCTTATTGTCTTCCCTCCAAACCTCAATTCCTAAACAATAATACATATAATCAAGATTCTTCATTTCAAATTCCTGCAATAATTGTCTTTCGATCTCATCAATCCATTTTGTCACACTTCTTGTTATGATTAGATCATCAACATGCAATGAAATAAAAGAAAAAATATCATTTCCATATTCCTTTACGTAAATATGCAATGAAATAAAAGAAAAAATCCCATTTCCATATTCCTTTATGTAAATATTTGGATCACTCTTAGATTTGATGAAACCTTGTTGGAAGAAGAAACTATCAATTTTCACATACCATGACCGAGGAGCATGGTTGAAACCATATAGTGTTTTCTTTAACTTGCATAGAAAATGTTCTTATTCCTACTTTACAAAACCTTCTAGTGGGACAAGCTACATTTATTCTTTTAATTCACCATTCAAAAATGATGGCTTAGCATCCAAGTAATGAAATTTATCATTGTAATTAGTATCTAGTGAAATCATTCATCTAATGGTATTAATGTTAGGTACATGTGTAAACATGTCCCCATAATCCATTCCTTATTTATGCAAATAACCTTTTCCAACCAATCAAGCTTTGAACTTATCTATACTACCATTAGCATTGAATTTAAATTCGAATAACCATTTTGAACATATAAGAGTTTTATGTTTAGGAAATTCTGCAATTTCCCAAGTTCCATTTTTCATTATGGAATCATATTTCTCTTTCATATCATTCATCAATTCCTTATGATATTTTTCTTTTTGAAAATTCAAAGTTTCTTATACACTCGTAACTTGAGCCATCATAGCTTAGTAAATATACTTGATAGGTGTTTAAAATTTCCTTCTTGATCTTTCCAGTGCCTCGCTGCTATGAAGAGTTCCTCCACTCTTTATCACTGTTATTTGGCTTCTTGTAGATTCAATGACATTTTGTTCTTCAACATCATATTTTTTATATTCAATTTATTCTTCTCTTTCACACTATTTCCTTCTTTCGGATGTTTCCATACATATTCTTTAGGAAGCATTCAAATAAACCATTTTCAAAGTAGAATAATCATATTAAAAATATTTGAACACTTATATGTTAATAATAAATCAACTAGATGCATACGATGGATGAAATTCCAAGCCATATCCATTAATATTCATTTTTCTCAACAATAGGCCACCCCTGAGTTGAGACTATGAGTCAACTAGGAGATTTGGCCCTTTGAATATCCACTCTCCATGGTCAACAACCTATAGCCTAGGTTCTACTCCTATAATATTTATAATTCATCAAATCCCTCTTCCCCACAACCTGCACAACCAAAGGAATGTACCCCCTTCATTTCTCACGGTCCCTCGGGCTATACCATTCGTTGATTAGGGATTCCATTACACTCAATTGGATAGGAATATCTTATCTAGGGACTCCAGGAACTATCAACTTATTTAGGAGTGCTCACAATATCCTTCATAAGAATTTTGAGCCATTTCTTCAATAAGAAAACACACTTCAATACTACACCCATTTTTACATGCACACATGCGACATTTATAGCATAAACAAAAACCCAAAAATGGTATCCTTCAAGGAAAACATGGATAGTTCTCTTCCCATCCATCAACTCCTTTCCAGGTGCCCAAAATTTACGTACAAAAACTGTTTCTTTTCTCCATATGAATTTCCTTTTCCTCAAGCCAGTTGATTGCTCACTCTACCAAATGTATATTGTATTTCATCCCCATGCTCCACAATAGATATGGGATGTGACTTCTCATACCCACCCTCTTACAAGAAATAAATGTTTGACTTTGGAAAATCTCAACAACAAATAGAAGGTTTACACAAAGATAATAATTCAAGAATGTGTGTTGGATTAATACCAATGAATAAATCCCCCTTGGACCCATCTGTCTTGTGGAATCATAGCCCCCCATTTTTTTCATAACTCTCATATCACATCCAATGATTGCTTAATTTTATTAATCATTTCGATGTACATAATACATAGTTTGGCCCTTGTCCATTTTAATCAATATGAGATCTTCACCCCAATATATGAGTTCACTAGCCTAATTCACATTTATACAGTTACATTATAATTTGCAAGAATTAAAATTGGGGATGTTACATTCCCCTCCCCCTTATCTTTCCCCTTTCTTTAGTGCACAACACCATATAATTTTCATACAATTAAAATTCTAGGTTCCTCAACATTTAATCAACATATAGGCTCTTCGACCAAATATTACATGAGAATTTTGACCCAAGCACATGAATACATAGGTTCTCAGGCCCAAAACATAAATGCATAGCCACTTCATCCTAAAACAAAAATACATAACCATATGAAATTATCTTAGAGATATCTCGATTTCCATCATCTCTCTTCCTCTCGACCTGCCCAACCCAAGGAATGCACCCCCTTCATTTCTCTTTGTCCATAGGTTTGTACCATTATGTTATTAGGGATGACCCAAGGAATGTGCCTCATTCACTGTCCTCAATCCATGGAGATGCACCCTTCATATATCAGGGTGTCTCTGGCACAAGTAACATGGAATCTCACTACTAGGACCTCAAGGGGAACTCACTGCTAGGAAGAATTACCAAGAAATAAATAGAAACAACCTTGTTGTTGCACAACAAATCACACAATAGTTCACTCTTTAGGCCTGAAAACCTGGTTCTTCGATAGTGCAACTCACACTAGAGTTCACTATTCATGCTTGACAACCTAGTTCTTTTGCAATCTTGACAGCTTACTTCTTCTTTTCGTAATCACTTTCTGGGCTATGATATCCCTTTCAATGTTATAGAGTTCCTCACGTGATCCATCATTTTCCAAGGTGTTATTCTACATACAGATGCCAACTTGTTGTTATACTTCCACTACAAATATGTATCCTATAAAAATCATTCCATATGCATCATATGCATACAATAAATATGAGACATCATGATACAATTTTCATTTATAAATTTTCAAATCGATTTTACACAGGAAAATAAATTTCCCAAGCACACATTTTATACTCATTATGCTTGTCTCTTGTCGCAGTAGATACCAACCTTCCTTATGTGCTTACATCCATTCCATATCCAATATCGGTTCTTCCTGCAATTTTCCAAATTTCCATGAAGCCAATCAAATTTTTAGCATATTGTTACGATTTTCAATTACTAATTCTCAAATCTAATTTATATAGGAAAATAAAATTTCTCGAGCATGAGTTTTCTTCTCATTATGTTTGTCTCTAGGAGCTATAGGAATCGATCTTCTTTATGGGCTTACAAAATTGTTGGATCCAAGACTATTTCCTAGATTTCGTCAAATTTCATGTAGATAAACGATTCGTTAGTATTCATGCACTTTTTCAACAGTTCATGAAATGATTTCATAATTGTATTTTACTAGCAATTCAATTATTTCCATCACTTGTTTATTTAAAAATGGAATTAAACTATTAATCATGTCATATGGAATGGAACGATCATTTATTGTATATGCATTATCAACACACCAAGATTTTCATAATGAAATCAAATACTACTCATTAATAAAGCCAATGTGTCCATATCCATGGAAACAATTACATAATGCATCCCTGTATCCACTCTAGAATACAGTATGCCCATGTCATGTATTCCACCTTGTTAGTTGGAAGGTATATCCAACACTTTAGCAAATTATCCAAACTCTTCCCCATTTACGTGTATGATCATTTGGATACCCTCCTGTTCAACTCATACACACGACTAGGAATATAATTCTCTTAGTGGTCTCTCGTGTCAGAAAAGAGGTTGTAGGACAAACATAAATTATACCTGGGAAAAACCACCATGCACTTGTATGGTGCTATGGACCTTCTATTTCCAACCACATAATGGCCTCACACATGACCATTTATAATGGCATTCATTGCTACAAGAAGATTAATGTCTCCTCATTTAATATTGGTTATGTTCTCATAGCCAACACAACACAATATGAAATTAAATTGATCATAAATGCATTCAAGTATTACATATCATGTGTGTACTAAAGGTATTTTACATTTACATCAATTTTAAATATTAAAATTTGATGGAGGGAATTCTTACCTTAATTCCATTTCAACAATTATGTATCATAAATAACTGAATCCATACCTACATGGATGTCACTGGATTAATTGTTGTTACCTTCTCAACTTATATGTTTTAGAATCTTGCAAGTTCCCTTTATGAACCTTTTTATCAATATATTACCATTCCCCTTTGTCTTCACATGGATGGAATTCATGTGAAACAATATCATCAACATATTCAACCCTTCTATAACAATTTCTTGGATACACAATCCATCATTAGTCTTATTCAAATATCACAATATCATACACACACACACACACACACACACACACACACACACACACACACACACACTACTCTTATTCTACAATAATGCTATATACATGTCTAGGCATGCACATATGCACAAATGCAGATCAATATGAATTAATCATTCAATCTTATCATTCCTACTCCATGCAAATGCATTCTATATTTATATTATGCATCATGCATCACTTCTATCATTCACTCTAATTCATATTTGTTTCAATTTTATTTATTTATTTTGTTTTCATTGTAGATGGTTTTCCTTGAATCCTTCTATACCTCTACAACCCTATGCACTGTCATTTTATCATATGTACACCACTGATAATATAGGCATCTTCCTTGCCTCTACCTTCTCCCTAATATTTCTACCATTAACATTTGTTTCAACAGATGTAGCATTCAACACATGCATTCTTTTAGAATGTAATCTAGGATCTTTGGCATAAAGAAAAAATAAGGCCTTTATAGTCCATGATCTAGATCTCAACAATCATCAAATCATGGCTATGACCTTCCAATAAGGTGTTTATGTAGTCCCTCCTCATGGGACTATGTCAACATGTAAACCCTTGATGCACCTCAATATTTTCAGTTGTTTTCCATCATTAGTATGAGACTTCAAGGCCTGAACATAAACATGTTTCCCTCTTCCATTATGCACACCACTACATATCCATTTCAAAATTTATTTATATTGTTCAAATAATGTAGCTCCTTGTTGACCTACTCTTCTTGATGAGAACCTCTATAAAGGCACAACTTGGCTGACCTGCATTTCCATCCAATCCATCCACTAGTGTCGCCACCTCACACTTACTTCCCTCATGTAGAAGAATCTTGTTCCAACTGTATCCACATACTAACTTCTTGTATTTTCAATCCCTCTAGAAAATATCTACACACTACTTTATGTTTTATATTACACACTTTGTAGTGAATGTATCTTCTATATTTCATCCATTAGATGATTACTCTCTCTCCATGATTCCATCGAGCACGATGATAATAGAATCAATCTTCTTTCCCTAAATACTTTTTAGACACATGTAGCTAAGTAATATCTCAACAATTCATTTTTCTTGCATTCCTATGCTTTCACATAGAGATGACTCATCCACTCCATGAGTTTCACCTCATCTCACAATATCCCTTTTTTTCTTCTCTTGCATCAAGATTCGTAGCCTTCACTACATTTCTACCTTCAAATCTATGGATCCCTCCATAACTCATTGTGTATGCTATGACATTCATCACCTCTTGGATTCATGTTTTATGTGATAAAATCTCTTGATTTTCCTTTGCAAAGAATAAATAGACTTTGTAGTAGTTGAATATTAACCTTTCTCATATGTTACTGATTCCTTTTTCAACCTTTAAAATATCAACTCTATAGCTTTACACTTCCTTTGTATCTCTTTGATTCCTCAAACAATTGCACAAGCTTGGTATGATTCCCTATCTAGTGGACCTTGTGTTTAATATTGAACAAACTCACACAATACTCATATGGAATATCATCCTCTTTCTAGAAGTCCCTTCAAACAACACTCTTTGCTTGAGTGTTTTCTCTAGTTATTAACAATGCCCTGTTATTAAGCTTGGCATATTTGAATTTGCATAGATATTTCACTTAAAATGTGACTCCATACTCATAAAATATCATGAGTTCATATAATCTTCCTTAGACAAAAACCACCTCTAGCACTTACCTTTATCATCTAGTAAAGTCTGTCAAAATTTTGAAATTATTTCAAAAAATATTCGCATCGAGTAGTCGCATGGTTCATGGAATCTAATCCCACTTTCTCCTACAAATTTATGGAGCAACGTGATGCTCCTCAGGAGAAATTAGACCCTCTGTCATGTTTGTCTTTGGATTACCTTTCCAATGACCATACTCATGCTTCAATCAAATTTATGAGCCAAAAGTTATGGATTCTTGAATTTCCCTTGCATCTTCCACATATAAAACTCATTCTAAACCTGCTCTTCAAGGTCAATGACGCAGACCCCCAACCGCGCACGTCCTCTTTCACCAGGACCTTATTTTTCCTAGGCCCGAAGAGCTAAAATTCTCCTCAAATCCCTTATCGGGACTTTGCCACACCCACAGAATGCTCTTCGGATGATCTCTTTTTGCCTATCGGAGAATCGGACCTCGCACAATTGCGAGTCCAACACTCGGGTTTCAAAATCCCCGTAACCCAATGAATACTTTCCCCATGTATAGCTCGTTTCTATTGGGAATATCACCCTGTCGGGAAATCGGTCTTTACGCGGTCGTGAATCACACTCCTCACGTATTCCCGATCCCCGATCCGTGATGGCACTGCGCTTCGTTCCTTAGCCCCCTCTGTCTAAATCCTTTCCCACATGACCTGCCAGTCCATGGGACCATGGCCCGTTCCCTATCGAAATTTCAAGCTTCGCGAAATCGAAATGCGCGGAACTCACGCCTTTGGGATCTTTGATCCCCGACTTTCGATGCCACCTGTCTTCCACTTTCCCTGTGGCCCACATGCTAACCAATGGTTACCGAGATATCGCCTCTCGCGATCTCGTGCACTTTAAACCAAACCTTTGCGGTTCAAACTCGCGACTCTCCGAGTTCACGATGTGTTGACGCCACCTGTCATCGTCTCTCCACAAGACTGACCTCCGTCGAAATGGTGTAACTATGGGACCCATCGCGTTTCGCGAAATCACGATTTCTCCTGCTGTGATTTCGTTGTATACGAGAACCCCGAACACCAAACCCCAACTCCCCGGGATCTCGCGCCACGTATCCTCACTATAATCAATGGTTCCGATCTTCTCGGGAAATCGCTAATCGCGATTTCAAACATGAGACTTTTGTCATTGAAATCCCCGATCTTCCAATGAGCTGAGTCCCGATGACTCTCGGGATCCTCCTCCTCACGCTAAGGCTTAACCCCTGCGCAACTTCCCCAAAATCTGATGGTTGTCGGGACTTCGCTAATCTCTCCTGCGAATCCTGGCCATCGATTCCTCCATTTCGAGGATTTCTTCTAAAACGACTAAGTACTTCTTCTCAAAGCTTGCTCTCCAATCCTACGCACTGAAAAATCTGCTTGACCCTTCTTCGATCAAACCTCCTGTGTTCTCTTTCAATAACACCACGAAGGAACTATCCCTCTTGAGCTTAATTACTCTGATTCTTTAGAGAGCCTACGCGCACCCCTTGCACTTGATATTCAACCACCTCAAGTGTTGAATACTTCAGACTCTGTGCAACTCCTGCAACAACAGTCTTAAGCTTCCTTTTCTCAGATTAATAACTGAGACTTCTTCTCTGTTTCCACCTGCACACTCTTTGCATGGCTTCTTCGACAACCCAAATCAACTTCTGGGCAGATAAGAACAAAAGTTAAACTATCGAGCCCTCATCAACGCACACTTTGCGGATGAATTCGACTGCACTCTTTGCAGGAATCTCCTGGCTTAGATAGAGAAACAATTGAAACTTATTCTCTCTCAGACTTCAGCTTAAAACCCTAAAATCACATGCACAACATATACAAAGAAAATGCGTACCCAGAGAACAAACATTCATGAGCACAACATTAACACAGAGAAACAACAACAACCATGAAATTGAATCAGAATTTCATTCTATTAATTCAATCCTCTGTACATGGGTGTTCTTCACAAATTTATTTGCTTGCTCCTCTCTTCTGAATGCTACTAATGGCTAATGTTACAATGCACAATGAGGGTGTCTATATCCGTTTTCCCTCTCGAACTCTAAACTGTCTAATCTGGAAATAAAATCCTATCTACCTGCATTAAATCTATTAAATTCCTCCTATCTATTTCAGACAAGAGCATATGGCTCGAGGTCTGATGCAATACAAAAGGCTCTCCTTCATAAAGGATTCATTTAAGACTTTGCGCTACAATCCCAAAGCACTTTCAAAATTTTGGGTTTGTCTCTCCAACTGATCTTCCACTTGATGTGCTGGATCGCTTGCTGAGTTGGCGATGCTCCTGCATCATACTCCTCGTCTTGAAAAACTTTCATGGGCTCATGTCCATGAGCTCCTGCACGGTCTGTCCATGATTTTGAATCATCGCTTCTGTCTCCTAGCTAGCATCTTCCACTGGATGGTTCTTCCATTTGACCAAGTACTCAAAGTATTCCTTTCATCTGGTCCTCTTACCCACTCTTTTGTCTAGTATGCACTCCATCTGTGGCTTCTCTTCTACTGTTAATTGTTTCATCCACTGGATCACTGGTTCCTCAGTTCCAGCCTCTGCTTCTCCAACCCTGTATGGGTATAAATCCGAAACATTGAATATCGGAGATATCCCGATGCCATCCGACAACTCAATCTCGTAATCATTCTCTCCAAATTTCTTCAGGACCTTACATGGTCTGATTTTCTTCATATTTAGTTTATTGTATGTTCCTCTCGGAAACCTTTCCTTCTTTAAATGTACTAGAACAAGATCCCCAACTCCAAATTGAAGTTGCCTCTGATGCTGATCTGCTCTGCGCTTATACTCTTGATTTGAATCAATAAGTCATTGCTTCACCTTACTGTGAAGTTCCTTCATTGCTTCAGCAAACTCTTCGGCACTAGCGCTGCTAGTAGCAGTCTGTTCTGACTCCATGAGTTCAGAAACTCCTATCGGTTTCCTACCATATACAATCTTAAATGGACTCTTTCTTATGCTCCTGATCACAGATTCATTGTAAGCAAACTCTGCCTGTGGCAACACATTGTCCCAGCTGCTATGGTGCTCTGTCACCAGGCTCCTTAATAAATCTCCCAGACTTCTATTCACCACCTCTGTTTGCCCATCCGTCTGTGGATGATAGGCTGAACTAAACATCAAGTTAGTTCCCATATTCTTCCAGAGTGTCCTCCAGAAATGTCCAATGAAATTTGTATCTCTGTCCGATACTATACTTCTCGGCAATCGATGGAGTCGAATGACCTCCTTGAAAAATAAATTTGCGATGTGAGTCGCATCGTTGGTCTTCTGCCATGGGATAAAATGTGCCATCTTTGAAAACCTGTCCACCACCACAAATATGGAATCAACTCCTCTCTGCGTCCTCGAAAAACCTAATACAAAATCCATGCTTATCGCCTCCCATGGCCTCTCGGGTATGCGAAAGGATTGATAGAATCCCACATTCTGCTTTCTCCCCTTCGAATGCTGACAAATTCGACACCTGTCAACAAACCTCTTGACCTCTAAGCGCATCCCTGGTCAAAAATATGATTCGCTCAGCTTGACGAATGTTTTGTCATGGCAAAAATGACCTGCCAACCCTCCACTGTGTTTTTCTTTCAACAAGTTCTCCCTCATGGAGCAATTCAGAATACATAGTTGATTGCCTTTGAACAACAATCCCTCCTGGATTACATAATCTATCCAAGGACTCTGATCTCTGAGAACTAGATTCTCAGCTTCTTCATATGCTTCTCTGAAATCTGTGTCTCCTGTGTACATGTCCCTTAGATTTTCAAAACCCAATGTTTTGACCCGGAACTCCTACAACAACAAACATTTCCTGCTCAAAGCATCAACCACTTTGTTAGCAGTCCATGAAATGTGTTTAATTACAAATGTAAAATTCTGCATATACTCTACCCATTTTGCATGTTTCTGGTTCAACTTCTCTTGTTGCCTCACAAACTGTAATGCATGATTATCACTATACAATACAAACTCCTTTGGGATCAAGTAATGCCTCCACTTCTTCAATGCCTGTATGATAGCATACAATTCCTTATCATACGTGGAGTATTTCAGTTTTTCCTTATCCATCTTCTCGCTGAAATAGGCAACTCATCTGTCTTCCTGACTCAAGACCGCTCCTATGGCATATCCGCTTGCATCACATTTCACCTGAAATGTCTTCATGAAATTTGGCAATACCAACACTGGTTGCTCTGTGATCTTTCACTTCAACAGATTGAAGCTCTTTTCAGCCTCTGTTGTCCAGTGAAAAGTCGTATGCCACTTCTTCACTGTGTCCATCATCGTTGTGTTAATTCCACTGAAATTCTTGATGAATTTTCGGTAGAAACTAGCCAACCCATGGAAACTCCTTACCTCAAAAACATTTCTGGGTGATGGCCAATTCTTAATCACTTCTACCTTACTTGGATCCATATTCAACTCATTCGCTGAAATAACAAAACCCAAATAAATGAGCTCTGTCTTCATGAATGAGGACTTCTTCATATTGATCAACAACTCCTCCTGTTGTAGATTCCTCATCACAATGGCCAAAAGCTTCAAATGTTTAGCCTTCGTCTTGCTGAAAATCAATATATCATCTAGATATACGACAACAAATTTTCCGATGAACTCCTTCAGGACTTCATTCATCAATCTCGTGAAGGTGCTAGGTGCATTTGTCAAACCAAACGGCATGACCAACCATTCGTACAACCCTTCATTTGTTTTTAATGTTGTCTTCCATTCATCACCTTCCCTCATGCGAATCTGATGATATCCTCTCTTGAGATCAATCTTCGAAAAATAATTTACCCCGCTCAGGCAATCCATCAGATCATCCATTCTCGATAGTGGAAATATGTACCTGATGGTAATTTTGTTAATCACTCTTGAGTCGATGCACATTCTCCATCCTCCATCTTTCTTCGGACTAAGCACAGTCGGTAAGACACACGGACTCAAGCTTTCTCTGACCAATCCTTTGTCCAACAACTCCTGGATCTGCTTTTTGACCTCCTCATTTTCTTGTGGTGTTAGTCTATACACAGCTTTGTTCGGCAAACTAGCTCCTGGAATGAGGTCTATGTGATGACTCACACTCCTCATCGGTGGCAACGAATGAGGTAATTCATCCACTATGATGTCAGCAAACTCTTCCAGCAGTTCCTGAATTTCTTCCGGCAAATCATCCACTCTTGTGCTAGTTAGAACAATCCTCGGCTTTCTGACAACAAAAAATTGTGGATCTTCTCTCTTCTCCATCTCTGTAAGAAGCTCCTTCCCACTCATGAGAAGTATTTTGCTATTTACTTCCGGCTTTATCTCCTTATCCTTTATCGGAAGCAACATATGGTTTCTCCCATTTTTCTCCA
>SNQJ01S0016578.1:10264-26702 GCA_010110895.2 Picea sitchensis | reverse complement strand
TCTAACCATCTTAAACCACTTTCCTTATTTTAGGGCTAACCCACTTCTAACCACTTGTCCACTTGTTAATTTCTCCATTAAATTTATTATTTAAATAATTTATTTTGTATCCACTTTTACTTATAGTACACTCATAACTTCCATTTATTATTTAAATAATTTTTTATTTGCAACCACTTTGACTACTTTGACCTTTTGGGGATTCTAGATGACTAATGAGGGTTCTCCAACTTCACATGGCCATAACTCTCTAACCATGAGGAGTTATGTAATGTTCCACATACCACCGCAAATGGAATGACATGCACTATCCATATAGAATAATCTTACCTTCAAATATATTAAAACTCATACCATTATACATCAAACAAACTTGGGTCCATTACCCAAACCTTTGTGCTACTGAAATTCGCTACCAGACTTTCTTCAAGGGTCGACATCAATGAAAACCAACCCAAATAATCAAAAAAAATTACAATTCTGATTGAAATATACAGGTTCTCCCATTCGAAGGCTTTCTAATGACTACTTTTTTACTCAATTATGAGCTTTGAGTAGAAAGTGATGGTCATTTGAATATGACTAATTTACCCCTTTTGTACACTTTTCATTCTGGTACAATTAATCCCAGACATCAAATGTTGTCACGTGTAGATGTAAATATGTCAAGAAAGAGGGAAACATTTGTATTATACATAGATAATAATGATGACAGGGAATTCATAACAACTTTTATATTGTCAATTTGATTCTCCAGTCAAAAACTACAACAATCTGGAAACAACAACTTTTTCATTTTTCACCCTCGTTTCTAGACATGGAATTTTTAGCCAAAATGGTTGCTTCCCATTATGTGTACTTCTATACAAAAATACACTAAACCAAGGTTTTATGTCTTGATGATTATACAAACTGTCGAGAAGATATTTTGTTTTCCATATTTTCCATCTAGGGACCATTTTCCTCCTTGGAAAATCCTAAAAATACCCAAAATGTGGACTAGAATAGTGGATTTTGGTCTATTTCAACATCCCCATTCCAAAACACTTAGAATTTATTCAATTATTTCCTAGTTTGTTTCCATGTCTACTTTTCAGACTGTCTCAAAGAATTTCATCGTAATCTGGATCTATGCCAATGATCTGGACCCAGATATTTCAAAACCACTATTTTAGAATTTCTAACAAATGCAAGAAGAAATGGGTAGTGGCCCTCTCTGACACTTTATTTAATTTTTTCCTAATTTGCTCCAATTATGGCCAAAATATCAAAATGTTTTCATACTTCATTTTTCTTTTAAATGTAGGAAATTTTTTCCTATGTTCCATCTTTGTTGACATGGCTACTAATGTGCCAGTATAGGTCCACATAGCACCTTGAGGTGATCAAATTTCACCCTTTTGGCCCTCCTATCCATGCCTCATCATCCCTTGTTATCTTCCTTCCATTACCTCTATCCTCTTTTCCTTTTATGCTAGCCTTATAAATTAATTAAATAATAATATTTTAAGGGCCCCTCCTACCCAATAAACACAACGTTGACCCAAGATGGAACAAGGGTCCCACCTTGACTGTCGAAATTCCATGTGGATCACCTTCATTGGTTGTGGGGATGGGTGTGTCCCATCCCACCCCTTTACCTTGGCATGAAAACTTTCATTCCTTCACGATCCAAGGATGGAGATTAGGTGAGATCAATGACAGAGAGACCATGTCACATCCCAAACACGTGTGAGGGTTAACACACACTCTGGGGTGAAACACTCCAAAGACCTTTATATGTGGTGTGATTTGAATGGTGTCACATCATATAAGGCCCCGAGAAAAATGGCCTCTCTACCCATTGCACACTATATTGTTGTATTAGCTATACCACCATGCTAATGTGGCTTCCACATTACTTGTTGGGCCAACCATGCGCACTATAGACCCTGCCACCATGCAATAAACTACCACTATGGCCCTCCCATTATAGAAATCCACATCACCTCTTCCATTTCATTTCCACATGGCCTCCACGTCATGCTAATGTCATGTACAAATAATTACCCAAATTTTTCTGAATTTAATAATTATTCCAAATTTTCAAAAATGCCCCAAAGTCAAAATTTCTTCCTCAACCTCCATGGAAGTTGATATAGAATATTTTCATCGATGTGACTTATTAAATAATTTTATTAAATGAGCATAAAATGGAGTGCATCATAAAGAAGGAATAACTCAATAATGAAGAGACATATGCATCAGATTTGAACAAAAAAAAAAATTGATAATAGAGTTTGTCCCTGATGGAGTACGTCTCCAGGTCTTTCTCTCAAATGGGTAGGCCTTTTTATTAACTCATAAAAATAATTTGGAAAAATACATAAGTATACCTCATTCTGGAGTTAAGCTACAAAAGATTTCCTCAGATAAAAAAATAGACAACACCACAGAATTTGTGGTGTCGAATTACCCAAAAATGACTGTCTCCACACCTTGATCTGAGTCTGGCACTTCCAGGCCCTTGAGAAAATTTGTCTCATTTTTTGTGTCTGGAGCGTACATTAATGACTGTCCTTTGCATCATTTTTTGTGCCCTAGTATGACCTGTCGCACACCTTGGTCTCCCCCTCGTGCATTGGTGGAACCTATTTTTAAATTAAAAAGGGGGCAGATTTACCATCCCGATCATTTGACCCAACGGTTGGACAAGGTATTACTAGGCGCTAGTAATTGTGGAGGTCCCGGGGTCAAACCTGCAGGCCTCCTCCCTATGGATTTTTGTTTTAAACCGTGGAAAGTTCCTTCGCTAACTTTGGAAATGACGATATATTTGGAGGAGTATTGTTTGGCTAGTTCGATATGGAAGGATTTGTGATAAAAGTGGAAAATTTGGGGTTGGCGCAAACCAACCCCACCAATATATATATATATATATATATTTTTTTTTTTTTTCGGTTGCTGGGCCTCATTGGGAATTTTCCTGCTGCCACGTGGCGACCTCCCATTAGGCCACATCACCACTCCTATATTTTCAGCTCCACATCATCACTCCTGCTCCATCACCTTTCCACGTCATATGATAGGTGTTTGTACGATCTTCCACATGGATGTACAGACTTCCACATGGCATCTTCTCATTGCTCCACGAATTTGACTAGAAAGTCGAAAAATGAGTGACACATGGCAACCTCTAGTGCTGCCATGTCATTGTGTTGACGTCATGATGACACATGTCTCCCTCTGTGTGTGCCATGTACCATGTATGGATTATGATGTCATTTTTATTGATGCTAACGTCAGCAATACAAATGTTGACTCATCCCTGTTGATTGGGCTAGGTTGACCAAAACTTTGATTGCAAATATTTTTTGATCCGTAACTCTGTTTGACAAGTCGTTTATGCTGTTGGAAAGCTTGAGACATGCTCTTAGCGATGATTCCAATTTCAATAAGTTTTGATGACTTTGAATTTTTTCCCTTTCTCTGTCTGTTGAGGCCATTCTGAGCTTCCCGAGTTGCTTCTACGAATTCTGATTTATCCTTAATCTCCTCTGGATCCTTTTTGGATCACGCCTTCCCACTGAGATCTTTTTGGACCACCAAACGTTTTCATCAATCAACAGATAAGTGAGGGAATATTTCCCTCACCTTTTCCTTCTCAATCCACTTTTCCTTTCTTAGATGTGTTCCCTTCAAGTCCACTCGAAGATAATCAACATAACCCCTGTGTGAATTCCTCATCCTTCTGTCCAAGATGATATCTTCCTTCAACTCATCCAAGTAATAAGGAGAAAACACATCAAATAAATGTATTTAAACTTCCTCATCTTGATCCATGATCATGGAAGGCTAAATTTTTTTCAAGTTTTCCACATTTACAACTGAGTAGATCTCCATATAAGGTGGAATATCTAGACGAAAATAATTGGTACCACATTTCTACAAAATAGTGAAGGGTCCATAATGGATGGGCTTGATTTTATTTCCTTTACTCTTTAATATCTCCTTGTTGATGTGAATCCATACCTTGTCTCCAACCTAGAACTGGTGATGAACCCTGTGTTTTTCATGCTAAGCCTTATACCGTTCTTGACTTTTCTCCAACTATTCCCTGACTACTTGGTGTACCGTCTGGATCCTATGAATGAACTTGCAGGCCTTGTCTTCATTTCTTTCTTCATTTGAATCAGAATCTATCCCATACATCAAGTCCAAAGAGACCTTAGGCAAATACCCAAAACATGTCTCAAAAGGACAAAACTGAGTGGAGAAATGTAAGGCTCAATTGTAATCATTTTGTACATAGGGTATTTGTTCATCCCATAACTTGGGATGCTTGCTATAGTAGCCTCGAAAAAAAAGTAGCACTGTTCAGTTAACAACCTCTGTCTATCTGTCCGTCAGTTTTTGGATGGAAATCAAGGCTCCTCTTCAACCTGGTTTCCATCATTCTCCACAATATTGTCCAAGAATCCACAAGGAATTGAGTATCTTTATCCAAGATAATGGATGTGGGTAACCCAAACTAAACCCAAACATACTGAAAGAAAATATTAGTAGTCTCCTCAACAACGATCTGCTTTTTGCATGGCATCAAGATACACATCTTTCTAAACCTATCCACTATGCGATACAAATAGTCATGACCCCTTTTCGACATTGGTAACTCCCCTACAAAATTCATGGACATACTTTCACATGGATGGGAAGGAACAGGAAGTGGTGAGTATAGCCCCAATTTTCTATTAGTGGGCTTACAAGTAGAACACATCACACACCCCTTTAAATATTTAGTTACAATTTCTTTCATCTGAGGCTAGTAAAAAAATCTATGCAGATAAGCCATAGCTTTTCCTACCCCAAAATTCCCAGACACAAGAGAAGTGTGAGCTTCTCGTATTGCATGGACTCATTCACTTGTAGGAATACATAAATTTCCAAGATGGTAGAGTAGTTTTCCTTGCAGATAATAGTTATCTATCTGTGCACCATGGGTTAGCTTCTCAAATACTTATTTACAATATTCATCAATGACATATTGTTCCACATAGCTATCATGAGATAAATAAGCATTCTTCAAACTAATAGAAGCATCAATAGGAGGTCTAGAAACCATATCAAGTACCTTGTTACTTGTACCCTTTTTGTATTTGATTAAGAGATGAAATTGTTGAAGAAATCCCATCCACCTGTAATATCAAGATTGTTTCATCTTGGTTTGTGCTTAGAGATATAGTAAGGGTTGATGATCTGTATGTATGATTGTTTTCTTCCCTAACAAGTAGTGCTTCCATTTCTCTACACTTTGAACTAATGCATACAACTCTTTATCATACGAAGGATATTTAACAACAAGTTGGTTAAAAGTTTCAGAGTGGTAATAGATAGGCTTACAATATTGCATCAATACTACACCTGTGGCATACCCTTTGGCATCCGTCTTGATCTCGAAATGTTTTTGAAGTTTTGATAGTGCTAATATTGGTGTGGTGCTGATCTTTTTCTTCAAAGTGTCGAAATCCTTTTGTTTCTTTCCTCCCCACTGAAAAGTGTTCTTTACACTAGTTAAGGCATTCAAAGGAGTTGTAATAAAAGACAAGTTTTAAATGAATCTCCTTCGGTACTTGAATACACCTAAGAATCTCCGTACTTCGGTTACACTTTTGGGCTCATGCCAATTTACAATTACATCAATATTGGAAGGATCAATTTTCAATTGTCCTCCTCCTATAATATGACCTAAGTACACAAGTATAGTCTTACCAAATTCTCATTTGGACAATTTTACATACAACATTTTCCTTTTCAAAGTATCCAATACTTGCTTCACATGCCTTAGATATTCATCCCAAGTCCCACTAAATATAAGAATTTCATCTAAATATACATTCACAAAATCATCTATAAATTGCATGAATACATCATTCATCACATGAATGAAGGTTGTCAGAGAATTACAAATCCCAAACGACATAACTAACCACTCAAACAATCCTTGCTTGGTTTTAAAGGTAGTTTTCCATGCATCATGTTCTGTAACCCTAATCTGACGGTATCCACTGTGCAAATCCAACTTAGAGAAATAAACAACATTCTTTAATTGATCAAGTAAATCATCTATACGAGGAAGAGGGTATATTTTTTCACCATGAATTTTTTTAAGGCTCGGTAATCGACAAACATTCACCATGTGCCATCCTTCTTTGGCACCATCATGATAGGAGAACCACAATGAGATGATCTAGACCTAATGACCCCTTGGTCCAATAAGCCTTATAACTGATTTTTGATCTCTTTCATCTCTACAACTAACAGCCTATACATTCCCACATTAGCAAGAGGAGAATCTTGTTGAATATGTATTTCATGTTGGGTTTCCCTCTTAGGAGGTAATCCATCTAGTTCCTGGAAAATATCATCATACTTAGAAACAATATTTTTTAATTCTTTCTTATGAGAAGGATCACATCCTTGGAAAGCGACAGATGTTCTGACATCCTTTTCCCTTACGACCATGAGTATGTATCTCTTATTAGTGTTTATGAGTCTCTTCATTTGTCATACACTAACAAGTGTTTTGTTTACCTTCATGATATGGGCTCTACCAATGTATTCCACTCACCCTTTAGTAAGGTGATATTTTTTATGATGACGAAAGAAGACTTATTTTCTATCATAAAGATAAGGAATCTCCAGCACTATGCCACATATATCAAGTGATACAACATCCAAATCCACTTCATCAATGAACTTTGAAGCAATAGGAAATCTGACCCTACATTGCTTGGTGACATTAAGTTTTTCTTTATCACATACCCAACCAAGAGGATAAGGCTTTGGATGTGGTTTTGTTTCAAAACCCATATTTTTGACAAGTGCTTCAGATATCAATTTTACTTGGGAACCTGGATCAAATAATATATCTATCTTAGTGTGCTTAGATACAACTCTTATATGAAATAATTCATTCCTCTTTCTTTCATCATCATGAGATTCACTATTGGAATTTGAACCAGCATGAAGGGAATCTTTACCTTGTACTCCAACCGCTATGATCTTTCCTTCTTCTCTTGAATTGGAACCAAGATCTTGTTGCACTGTAGCAATGGTATTTGTATTCCCCTTTCCACCGAATTGTTTCGGTCTCTTCTCTAGATGTAGTTTCCTTTTTCCCTCTTTGCAATGGCGGTCTTTTTGTCCTTCCTTTTAAACTTCTTAAACTGCTTATGTGGGAGATTGGAAGGATTATTTGTGGGATATTCTTGAACATGCTTTCCCTTGTTCTCAAGTTGAGTGGATTTCACACAAACTTCGTCAAGACTGGTGGGGTTAAACAGTAGTAAAGTATGACAAATAAAACTATGAAGTGCCCCAATATACGTCATCAAAGTTTCATAAGAATCCAAAGGAATGTTTAATCCAAGAGATTTCTTCCTCAATTATTCCATGAAACTTTGTATAGTTTGACCTTTACTTTGTAATAAATTTTGTCATTCCATCATTGCTTTATGTAAATAACCTAATGGATAAAATTGCTTCCTTATCATTCATTTAAATTCCAACCATGAGGAAAGAATATTACCCAAATTACATTTTTCCTGAAGTTTTCTCTCTCACCATACGAGAGCGGTGCCTTCCAACCGAAGAGAGCCCAATTTCACTTTAATTTCCTCTTCATCAATATTTTGAACATGGAAATATACTTCAACCGGTCGGATCCAATTATCTAGGTTTTCAAGATTAGCATGTCCATTAAATATAGGTAAAGAAAATTTTACATCAAGATTTAATAATGGTTTCTTAAAAGAATTTGTATGGCTAGAATGATAAGAATGATGAGAATTCTCACAGGAAGAAGAGCTAGAAATTGATGGTGAAGATGGAGGCTCAAGAGGGTCTCCTCTATCCCCTTGTTTCACTAAAGAACTATCATCTACTTGTGCTTACTTTTTATTCTCTTTATCCTTCATCCTCTTCTCATAGTCTCCATACATTTGCTTGACCATTTCTAACATGCGATAAAAGACCATATGGATTTTTTTCTCCTTCTCATCATGCTTGTCCTCTTCAACCATTTTCTTCCTTCGGGATGCATGGAAAACTTCGGGGTTGAGAGTATTAAGAGTTCCTTCACCCTGCTTATGCTTGGACCTATTAAGAATTCACACTCAATAATTCAATTCAAATATGACTGCTCTAATACCGGCATGATCCGAGATCTTTTCATCGATGTGAATTATTAAATAATTGTATTAAATGAGAATAAAATGGAGTGCACCATAAATAAGGAATAACTCAATAATGAAGAGATATATGCATCATATTTGAACACAAAAAAACTTGATAATGGAGTTCATCCCTGATGGAATACGTCTCTGGGTCCTACTCTCAAATGGGTAGGCCTTTTTGTTAACTCAGCAAAAGAATTTGGAAAAATACATAAGTATACCTCATTCTAGAGTTAATCTATAGAAGCTTTGCTCAGATACAAAAATAGACAACACCAATGAATTCGTGGTGTCTAAGTACCCAAAACTGATTGTCTCCACACCTCAATGTGAGTCTGGCACTTCCAGTCCTTTGAGAAAATTCATCTAGGTTTTCATTCCTACAGTGTGCATTAATGACTGTCCCTTGCATCATTTTCCATGCCCTGGTACGGTTTATCGCGTGCCTTGGTCTCCCCCTTGTGCATTGAAGGAACCTCTTTTTAAATTAAAACTGAGGTGAATTTAACAGCCTGACCGTTTGTCTCAATGGTTGGCATAGTTATTATTAGGTGCTAGTGTTAGGGGATGTCCCAGGGTCAAACCGATGGGCCTCCTCCCTATGGCTTGTTTGTTTTAAACTGTGTAAAGTTCCTTCGCTAACTTTGGAAACAACGATATATTTGGCATATTATTGTTTGGATAGTTTGATATGGTGGGATTTGTGATAAAAGTGGTGGATTGGGGGTTGGCACCAACCAACCCCGCTAATATATATTTCTTATTTTTTGGTTGTTGACCCTCATTGGGTGTTTTTCCCACTACCACATGGTAGCCCATGATTGGGCCACATGGCGGCCTCCCATTGGGCCACGTCATCACTCTTGTATTGTCAGTGCCATGTTACCACTCATGCTCCATCATCTTTCCATGTCATATGACAGGTGGATGTACAATCTACCACCTGACTATACATAATGTCATGTGGCACCTTCTCATTGGTCCATGGATTTTACCAAAAAGTCCAAAAATGAGTGACACATGGTAGCCTTTCCACGTCATCATGTTGATGTCATGTGGACATCATCATGAAACATGTCACCCTTTGCATGTGCCACATACCCTGTACGGATGATGACATCATCCGTACTAAGGTCGACGTCAATAGTACAAATTTTCACCCTTCCTTGCCRACTGGGCTAGGTTTACCAAAACTTTGACCACAAATATCTTTTGATATGTAACTTTGTTTGACAAGTTGTTTATACCATTGGAAATCTTGCAACATTCTCTTCACGATGACGCCAATTTCACTGTGTTTTTAGGAATTTCAATTTTTTCCCTTTCTCTGTCTACTGAGGCCATTATGAGATTCCTGAGTTGCTTTCGCGAATGTTGAGTTATCCTTAGCCTCACATGGATCCTTTTTGGATCAGAAGCTCTGAAATTAGGCTTTATGTGGCTAATTTCATCTATGTTCATGTCATTTCTACCTTTACACCAGAAATTCGACTCTTCAACGTCGAATTCTCCATGAATTTCACTGGAGAAATTGGGGATTTTTCCCAATTTGTCCTAACTTTTCCATGGTTGCACTCCAATGTCCATAATTTGACTTCTTATAGGCCTGTAAATTCTCAAACTAAGGTTGAAATTGGGTATTTTAATTCCAAGGCTCAAATCCCTTAAAATCCTCATGGATTTTCCCCCAATTTTCCAAGAGTAATTTTGACAAACATGTGGCAGACATCCATTGAGATTTAATTTTCATAATTTTTTCTTCAACGCACTGATTTTGTCCCATGCAAGTGTTGGTTGTGGAGCCTGATTATCTTCTCGATTCAAAGATCTTTGTTTTCAGCCATGTTTATACCCCATGAAGACTTTACACCCCAGAAGAATGTACACTCCTCCACGCAGGGGAGTGTAGGGGGGGTTACCCCTCCTGCAGGGCCTTGTAAATGTATATTTTAATTTTATAGTAAATATGGACCATTCATTATAAGGTCACATATTTGATGGTATAATTTATGTTAGATTTTTTGTTCCCTATACGGAAACCCTCTTTTATGAGGGAAATGTATTGCGGCTATGTATTATTGTGAATATTGTATTCCGAGTGAGGAGACTATGAGAGAAAGAAGAGGAAGTTACATCGGGTGTGTTGTAGTTTGTATCCCTTCATTTGTTGTATAATAATAAAGGCAGGACCTGAGAATTTCTATGGTGGACGTAGCGCACGCTGGATGAACCACGTATATTTGTGTCTCTATTGTATTGCATATCTTCTATGTTCTATTTCCTCATTTGTTTTATTTTATTGCACCGCGATCCTTTTTTTCTAACAACAATCTTGGTGTTTGAACCATAACCTTTGATACTATAATGTAACATACCCGACCTCGAAATCAAGTCTCGTTACTGAGAAAAAATGTCTTATCCTTCTAATTATGAATTTTAAAATGCCCCATACATATAAAACAACCAAGTTAAGTAGGCCCAAAATTAAACATGCATATATAACAACATTTATAACACACAAATGGCATCCAGTAAGAATAAAAAAAACACACGCAACATTCAGATAAACCATTTTCACATCAAAATAATCATATAAAAAACAATAGAACACTTATCTATTAATAATTAATCAACTAGCTATGTACGAAGGATGAAACTGAGGCTATGAATCCATAATGAGATATGCCCCTTTGGTTGTCCACTCACCACACTCAACAGCCTAGAACCTAGGTTATAATCCTATAGCAGTTCCAATCCACTGACTCTCTCTTGCCCACAACCCACACAACCCAAGGAATGCACCCACTTCACTACTTGTAGTCCCTCAGGCTGTACCATTCATTGATCAAGGATTCTATTACACTCAGTTGGCAAAGAATCTCTTAGTTGAGGACTTCAAAAACTCTTAGCAAATTTAGGATTTCTCACAACAACCTTCACAAGGATTTTGATCCATTTCCTCAGCAAGAAAACACATTATAGGATTAAAACCCATTTTACAGGCACACAAGCCAGATCTCCGGTATGAAACACAACCAAAAAATGGATTACTTAAAGCACAACATGGTTGGTGTTCTTCCCATCCCTCGACTTCTCTCTTTCTTCCCAAAATATACATACAAAAACTATCCCTTTTCTTCATACAAATTTCCTTTTCCTTAATCCAGTTGAGTTCTCACTGTACCTAATGTTGATTGTACTTCGGCTCCATGATCCAAAATAAATATGGGATTTGTCTCCTCACACCCACCCTCTTACTGAAATAAATGATTTTCTTTGGAAACACTAAGAAACAAATATAAGGTTTACACAAAGATAATAATTCAAGAATATGGCTTGGATTGATACCCATGAATAAATCCCCCTTCGACCCCTCTCGCTTGTTGAATCATATCCCCCCTCATCGTTTTCATCCCTATTTTATCCTAGTCAAATATTACTTACTTTTAGTAATCATTTCCATGTATATAATACATAGTTTGGCCCTTGGCCATTTTAATCACTACGGGCTCTTCGCCACAAGATATTACCTCACCACCCCTAGGTGGGGTGACATATGGAAACCGTGTGAGCTAGTAATTTAATTCCCCTAGTATCTACCCTCCCCCCAGTCGCCTCCACATGAGTAGCTTGCACTTCGCGAGAATGGTGGTGTGCATGTGTGGGAATATAGCATTAATGTCACACTCAAAGAACGAGATGGATTCTTATACCCCTAGTACAAATCGTCTACATGTTGTTAACTCGCCCTTAATGGAGATCACCTCTAGCAATTCATATGGAAATATGAAGGTTAGCATTGGAAATTGTCTCATTGTTCCTATTTTTGTTCAGGTCTAGACTCAATTTTATCCCTCCCATTGTTGTTTTTCTTCCTCTGGGCGTCCTCTCCTCCTCCCAATTTCCATCTTTTCCCGAGATTTCCTAATTCCTAGAGAAATGGGAAGGCCTAAGAGAGGAACAACTTACTACATATTTTTTTCTTGATACCTTCATTCTGGACCTTCTTCCAAACCAGTTCCTCCCTCCATTTCTCATGCCCACCCCGCTAGCCCTCCCCTTAATATTTCACCTGGTTCTGCCCAAAATTGGCTAGATTATGATGAGACCATGGCCTATGTTGAGGAAGAGGTGATCAAGATCCTTCTCTGGAACCTACAGACTCCTTACTCTTCTCTTCCTCTAATATTTTGATTTCTCCCCACTTTTGGTCATCATTCCCTAGAAGGCGATTTTTTTCCATAATTTTGTGGCTTCCCCATCCAAGAAGAAATTCCTACCACATAGTCAGAAGAAGAGGCTCCACCTGTTTTCAATTCTCAACCACTTGTATCTTCATCCGCAGTGTCACCCAACACATGGCACTTCTCAGAGGATCATTTGCAACTAATTTTTGAAATGAGGTGGGATGAAACATAGCAACTTCACTTCTAAACTTCCCTCTCTCGACGCTTGAATTTTCTATTCAACACCCTGTCAAGCGAGCCCCAAGAACAAGTTCCCAACATGCTTCCAAACTTATGTATTTTCTCCAAGAACTCCCAATGGTGATGCCAATCTGGGTTCGCCCATAGTCTAATTTCTTTTACTTTTATTTTGTTTCTCTGTTCAGAGAAACTATGGTTGTAGATAGGTTTTTGCATAGTTTAGAGAGTCCAGTATGTACCATACCTCAACAAACACTTGACAGAGTGCCAAGTGTTCTAGTTTCCATATGTAAGGAAAAACATGCGGCTAGTTTTTCCATTCATATTGTTGTGATGATAATCTAAGGAAAGACAAAATCAAATTATTTACAAAAAAATATCATATCAACTCACCAACCTAATTCACATTTATACAATTACATTATAATTTTTTGGAATTAAAGCTAGGGATACATTTTTGAACCTCATCTACATACTCATAAAATATAACAACTGTAGTTGAAAAAACATTATGATTAATGGGATGATACACTTTGTAAGTTTTATTGTCATCATAATAACCAATGAAGATACATTTGATCAAATTTTCATCGTGTTTCCTTGTATGCTCCTTTGGAATGTGGGAAAATGATTTACTCTAAAAAATTCTCAAAATGATTAACAAATGGTTTATAATCATAGAATATTCCATAAGGATTTGTATGTTATAAATGTTTTGTTAGACTTCCATTTTTTAGTTACATAGCATTACTTATAACTTCATCCTAAAAAACAATAGGAAGATTCTTACCTTTAATCATTCTTCAAGCACATTCAACCAAGGTTCTATATTTCCTCTATTCCACTCCATTCTTCTAAGGATTATGTGAAATTGTGCATTATTTATTAATTCCATTGTCCCTATAGTATTTTATGAAATCCCTCGATGTGTATTCTCCTCCCCGATCTAATCTAAGGATCTTGATGTGTTTTATGATTTTCTTTTGAACCATGTTTTCAATGT
The DNA here is from genome assembly GCA_010110895.2 of Picea sitchensis. Lineage (NCBI taxonomy): Eukaryota > Viridiplantae > Streptophyta > Pinopsida > Pinales > Pinaceae > Picea > Picea sitchensis. The sequence goes on along the minus strand of SNQJ01S0016578.1, from coordinate 13,059 downwards.
CTTTGAAATATTCAAACACATAACTTTTATTTCTTATGAGATAAACCCATGTAAATATTATTCTATAATCAATGAATATAAGAAAATAATAAACTCCCCCAAGTGATCTAGTTTTTCTTGGCCCACACACATTAGTATGCAGTAATTCAAGAATACCAGTTTTCCTTTTATTTGTGCTTATAGGGAACTCATTCGTATGTTTGTTTTTTTTTCCAGTGCACAACCATAACATTCAATATGTTCATTATTTAAAACTAAAGGTGATCCACCATCTCTTTCTTTTGAACTAAATTGAGTTCTTTAAAATTTAGATGACAATACCTTAAGTGCCATAGTTCTTCTGTAGACATGTAGTTTTTCAATATAAATTATAGCAACGCAAAATCAATGACATCATAAGTAAAAGCATTACCAACTACTCATCATTGAAATCAATAACTATGCATTCAACGCATCAACAAAAAGGATAGCGACACATAAACATAAATAACATCGTCCCTTAGCACATCACAATCATCTTGAAACAATTTATAAAAAATGATCAACCATATAATGAATATTAAAATGAATACCCGCCCCACCTACCCTACAAGTCTAGGACCTGCAAGACACATAAGAAATTCTCAAGCCTAGGATCCAATTGATTTTGACCATTTAAGGTCTCAGGGATGGTGTCTGTTCTGAGGAACGGAGAGGTGTCTACATCCCACCAACACAATAAAGTCGAAAAAAACTAGATCAATCACTCATTCCTAATGATCAATTATTCGTGGGGAAAGGGTAATCATCAAATTTCTCAATCCTACATCAGAATTTATTCCATGGGGTGAGAAATCAAATTCTAAACAATCATTCACAAACATTAAATATTCAATGCGTGCGAGAACTCTAAATTATAAAACAATCATTCATCAACATTAAATATTCAATGAGCATGAGAATATAACTTCTAAAACAATTATTCATCAACATAAAATATTCAATGCACACGTGAATCCAACTTCTAAAACAATCATTCATCAACATAAACTATTCAATGCGTGCGCAAATCTAACTTCTAAAATAATCATTTATCAACATAAAATATTCCATGTGCGCATGAATATAACTTCTAAAACAATCATTCATTAGCATAAAATATTCAATGCATGTGAGAATCTAATTTCTAAAACAATCATTCATCAACATAAAATATTCAATGCACGTGTGAATCTAACTTCTAAAACAATCATTCATCAACATAAACTATTCAATGCGTGCGAGTAAAATAACTACATAACTCATCATGTCAGCATTAATTTCATGACGCAAGACTTATCATCGACTTCATTTTCATGGCTCAACAATAGTCTATTTATTAATCAATCATACTTCAATCATCACTAATCATGGCACGATAGGAAATTCCACTACAACATATATCATTTTAAGTATGCAATTACCATCGAGGGAACCATTTGACTAAAGACTGACTGCCATTACATATCTCAATAAAATAGACACAATTTCCATCGATGGAACCGTCCAACGATGGTTCTACTATAAATGAAATTTATCAAATGAATGACTCCATTAACACCCATGATCAATCCAACACCAATAAGTAGCTTACTAAAACTCAATCATAAGGTTACGTCAAATTAAATATACTCGCAAAGCATTTTACAACACTTATGTCGAAAATCCAATCACCTAATTCTACGGACACTCCTTCAATACTTCCTAATTTGTGAGGATAGCATAGACAATAAAATCATTTTGTTATGATGCCTAAGACTCCATGATTACTTCAAGAAAGTTTAAAACTAACAATTACACCATAAGGATTTTGTCACAATTCAAATTCAATCAAGCTAGAAAATTAATAAATCAAAGCACATTCTATTTCACTAAAGACAATGAGACTGCAACATTGGACAACAATTTAAAATAATTTTGACCTTCTTAACTCCATTGTTATTTTCCACTCATTAATAGAACTAATACTCAGGATCATTTTGTCTAACCATCAGATCAGTCTTATGTGGGGTCTATGATGAGAATTTTTTTATATAAACTAAACATAATATCAAGTGAAGACCCAAAATTAACCTATTAATAAATCCTTCCAAATCAACGACAATGGACTAAGAGTGCAACCAATGCTTCAAATTATCTTAAATAATTAATCCAATTAACGCTTCCTTATCACTATAATTATATGAGGTGACAATATTGGGATGTAGGAGGCTCTTCGATTGTTCCTAAAGTAGTAAAGATGCAATAAAAACATTGTCAGTAGGAGGACGCTCAGGATAAGGCTCTACAAATTTCTATGGTAACAAGTGTTGCATGGCAGCATAGTCCCTACCAGGCTGGACACAGAGTAAACGTGTGGGTAGAAAGTTGCAGTACACGTGGTATTCTAGAATTGGTTTTATTTGAAATTTATCAAAAATTATTAATGTTTGGTACATAACCAATGCAACCCAACAATTACGGAGTGGCATGTAGGCGAAGTTGTGGGTTCATTTTATTTAATAGTTATGTCATATATAGTTTGCAGCGAACAATTCCGTCATATACATGAGACTGAGTAATTTATAGAATATTATAACATTGTATGAAGATTTTGATGTCGAGGGTGTTCGGTGATATACTTTTTTCACCAAACAGTTTCGTGATATACATTTAACGATTCTTTCATATACAAGAGACAATAATTTATAAAATATTATAACATTGTATGAACTGAGTTTCCCTGAGGGGAAACCACTTCAGCCACCTGAACCGCTTCATAAATGAAGTGTAGACTG
>SNQJ01S0016578.1:0-10191 GCA_010110895.2 Picea sitchensis | reverse complement strand
AATTGTATCGTGATCAGACCAATATGTGTCTAAGAAAAACATACTCTATTGAGGAATGGGCACATTGGACCAGACATGGTCAATTAGTGCATTTTGTAAATGGACTGTGTTGTTCATAAGAAAGAGGAGACTGTATTTTCACATGTCATTTTCCAATTCTTTTGTTCTTCTAGTATTTTGTAGCATATCGATATTGAAGTCTCCTACAAGTACAATGGGTCCGTTCAGATGGAAATGGGTCAATGCATTGGAAATAACATGTACTATGTTGGAGAATGTTGGATGGGGAGAAACATACAGATTCAGTATTGCAACTTCTGTTTCATAAGAAAAAAAATTTGCAACCACCAGCTCAACATTGTTTTCTTCAATATGTATATGGTCTAAAATTGGTAGATGTTTTTTCACCAGTATCATGACCCCATGTGTAATGTAACTTGATATGAAATTGTGATTTGGGAATTGTTTGTTATGCATGCATAATGCGATGTGTTTTTCTTGCAAGCACAGAATATCGGATTGCATTATATCATATTCATTCAGTATATCATCCATGTGTGCATTTAAGATTCATGTGTTAAGTAACATAATTGATACAGATGAATTTGTTTGTATGGATTGGTAATCATAATGCAATTGCCATTTTGCGGTGGTCCTCGGTCATTCCATTTCAATATCAACTTTATGTTTCACTTTGAAGCTATCTTTTTTGAGAGGACTTAGTAAATACAAGGACTCTATGCTTCTAACACGGGACAGTGCTGTGTAGACAAGTCCATGTATCCAAATTCCAGCAGGCTAAAAAACAAATTTATCAAGTGTTAGTCCTTGTGATCTATGGACTGTATGTGCACATGCAAGTTTAATTGGAAACTGTTTTTGAATCTTCAGTTGATCTGTCTTTGCTGATGTTGATACTGGCTTCGATATTCGCAAAATAGATGTCCAATCACTTCCAACATTTTAATTATATAGATAAGACAACTTGCTTGCTTGTCGCTTGCCTATATGTGGTTCATGGAACTTAATCCAAAGGACATCCACTTTTTTTGTCTTGGTATAGCCTTTTAGTATTCCATCTGCACCATTCACCAACCCATCCTGTAAATCATAGTTGCAGGCATATATTTCAACCAACATTTCTAATTTGAGGACAAGTTGCAAAGGTAAAGTGACTGAATGTTCATGCCGTGGCACATTTCCATGGTTGTCTTCTTCCAGGTCAATGGAATTGATGATGATATCATCGCCAGGCATTAGGGAGAGCATGTGGTTGTTATGGTTTGCAACATCCTTATTTCTGTAGAACTGGTAAGGGAATGTTGGATCTGTTGGTGCATGTCGTAAGCATCTCAAATCGATATGGGTCAAGTCATCATGTGTTTCGCTATTGGTGCACATTCTATTCAGAATTGCAATGAATGTTTCATCTATTTTGTGCATTGTAGTATGCAACTCAAAGCATTTAATATTGTCTCTCCAAAAGTCATGGGTGACTGTTTCCATGTTGACCATGGGTTGTTCAAATATCAAATAATCTTGTATGGGTTGTGCCTGGTAAAGATCCCCACAAAATATCATGTCAATGTTTCCAAATTATTTCGTCTGCACATGTTTTATGCTTCTTAGTCAGCTGTTAATGGAATACAAGAACCGACTCCCAATCAAATATGCTTCATCTATAAAGACAAGTTGGAGTTCCGCATAAATCTTAGATAATGTATCCAACATTTCCTTGCTAAGTGGAAAAATCAGTGACTTGTTAAAAGGCATTAAAAATGCAGAGTGGACTGTTGTTCCACCAACATTGTATGCATATTTTCCTGTGTATGAAACTATTAGGCCCTTTGGTTTCATAGGATCAGAGGAATTGTTTGAATCATAGATTCGTATAAGAATTTGGAACAATGCTTTTGTTGTGAATGTCTTGCCTGTTCATGCTCCACCTGTAAGGAACACGTGCACAGGACTATTCATCTTCAAGCATTTTTTAAGAGAAATATCATTTACAATTGTTTGTTGTTCACGATTCAATAGATGTCTTATTCTGTGGTATTCATTATTTTCAATTAGGAAATGATGTTTTGTAACTTGAAAACCAAGATTGATACGTTTTTCACTTCTAGTTGCTCGAGGACTAAGTAAATATCCTTGTAAGTCATAGGACTCAGAAGCAATTATGGTTGTTTTTGGGTCTCTGAATGTGTCATCATGATCGCTAGGGTTTTCTAGGTCATTAAGTGCAACCTTTAGATCACCCCATGTTGGATTAACATTGTAGGTAAATCTAGCTTCATTGATGTGCACCATAGTCTCAGACGCAACATACGTAGCCTCCCATGTACAAAAGTTATGCATTAATGTCTCTTTGTTTTCATCGAAAGGAACGTACAACTATAGTTTTTCTCTACGATAGTTTTCATAGTCACAATGTTTGTTGTATTTGACAAATTGTATGACAGAGGGTTTTTTTTCTTTTTGATATGGGTGCACCATTTTTTTTGTAATGCGATACAAATTCTTCTAAGTAGATATGCCTAATAGGAGATAGATGTTGGGTGTAATAATCAATAATAGAGAAGCATACCACGTCCTCTGAATTGTTGGGCTCTTGTTGCAGAAAAACCAGTGGTTTAAGGACAAATGTGTGTTTTTCAAATGGAGATGTGTTTATGAAGACACATTTTCTTGAACTACAAGTGAGGGGCAAGGAAAGTGCAATGTGAACTGCTTGATGAGAAGACATTTGTTGAAGATTAAGAAATGTATTGCCAAGTGTGTGTATCATTTGTATGGCATCAATATGACTTCTTTCATGTTCTTTGCATATTTTTCTAAATGCACTTGTCATATATTTGTCAATCTTCGTCATATATGAGGTACAATATGATGTTGCAGCATATGCATTCATCACATACTGCGCATATGTATTTTCTTTCCACATAACTGGCATATCCTTGGAGAAATTGTTGTTCCAAATATGGGAGATTTTTCATTTAAGGAAAAGTGTTGGTTGCCTAAGCGTACATTATATGGCTTGGATGTACTCATCTTTTGAAAGATTAACCTGTGTCAAGAAGGCATCAAAGATCATCATTTCTTCAAATCCCCCTTCTTCTAGAAATGCGAACAAGGATTTAGATTTCTCAAAAACAACATTTTCCTCTACACTAACTGGCTCTATGATTCTTGTAGCTCTCATTGGCGGCACAGGAAAGTTGTATCTGCAATGTGAGTTTTTTCATTTTCTACAACTTCTTGTATGGTAATGTTTATGGACTTTTGCAAGTTCTGGATCCAAATGATATGTGTTGCATGTTATGTATTTATCCACAAATTGTTCGATCTTTGAATTGTATCGACTCCATACACGGGTGCATCCTCTATCCACAACAGTGCGTGGTCATGTTCATTTCCCCTGTTCTAGAATTCAGTGACAAAAAAGTAGTACGATATTTTTCCGAAAAACTTTCATCATGGCATATCAATTGTCTCAAAGCATTTATTCTATGGCTATAGTAGCGAGTACATGTCACTGGGTCTTTTCTTATGAGGTAGTCAATGTCACTATTTTCTAGTGTATCAGTTTCTTTTTTACGTTTCCTGTTCTTATGCAGGTTAGATACCGTATCCACCAATGGCTCCCAACAATGATATGCACTTGTAAATGTGACGAAAAACGTTGGTGGGCCTAATTTCTGGATCATTGCAAAAATATTTTTTTTGTTTTGTTGCAAATAGTCAGGAGAGGTGCAGATGTTTTTGAAATCTATGTATCCAATATTAGATTTCACAATTTTTTCTAGGTTAACTTTGCACTTCACATCCTTCGCGAACAAATTTCTTCCTTGTAACTGGCCTTTTCTTATTCAAACCCACATGCAGGACAGAACTTACTCGATTATTATGTTCATTGTCTTGAAAAAAAAAAAAAATTATGTGATAGGAGAACCAACTGCTTGAATGTAGCATCTCCCATCGAACTATTTTATGATAACTGGATCGTTTTGTAATATCAGTGTCACATGGATCTCCATAGAAGAGTGTTGGAAATTTCATTTCCTCAACAAATTTGTCCTTGAATATTCCAAGTGGACGCTGCCCCTCGGTAGGTGCAATTTCGACAATTTTGTCTTGCAAGTCATGAATGCACTATGAATCAATGAATCCATGCACCAATGTTTCAGCAGTTGTTTCATTGTCTGATTCATCACTTTCATCAAAATCATTCGTATTTTCAAGAGTATCTGCAGAGTTGCCATGTTCTTCTGTGAGAACACTATTCCAGTTGGCATTTATACTAATGTTCTATGCTTTGTATAGGGATCTGGAACATAATTCCTTTAATGATTTCATAACAACATGCACACACACTTTGCCTATCTGATAGACATTTTTGTATCGCAAGCGTCTTTTCAGAGCCACATCGATTGTAATTGTATTGTTAATAGATTGTGGCAATGCTTTTTGCACAACATCTAGATAAACATACACATTAATAATTGATCTTGTTAAGCCCATCTGGGGTTGTTTATAGACCCAAGGTCTGATTTGGGAAAATGCAATTCGCAGAGACACAAGTCTCTCCTCGAGTTACGTAAGTGCACTTACATCTGCTAGTGTTGTATTACATCTTATTCGGTCAAGGGTTGCAAACTATGGCAGTTTTCCATTTTCGTTTGCATGGAAGACAAACTTTCGCACTGGAAAATGGTTTATCCTGGGTTGTCAAGCGGAGGTATTCTTCTTGCAAATCAGGCGTGAATGACTTGCTGTCTTTTGAAAAATTCAATTGTTCACAAATTGCACATGCAATGGAAGGAGTGTCTTTAATTTGTTTCATGTATTTATGTCTTGCATTTTTCTTTCGTAGGGAAGTATTCACAGAAATTGTTTCCTGGTTTTCATTGCTACTACTGCATGGTGTTTCTTGTAGATCACAAATTCGTACAGTTTCATCACCATTCTTGGATATGAAATCGCACCTGTTTATGCTTTTTTCTGCACGAACAAATTTCTTTACATTGTCATATGTGAGTTTCTCTCTAAAAGGAAGTGTAGCAATGTATTTTTTTCTCTCGCGCATGACCTTTTCCAAGTTGTCGTAAATTAGTCTATGTTTCTTACCCAAGGGAAGAATGAACTGGTGGCAACTGGGATAAATTTCACTTTCACCCAGTTTTTAAGAAACTACTTTACGTTTTTTGTTCAAGGTCTCTATGACCTTATCAGAAGTTGGGCGAATTTGACGAATATATTTTTTCAAATTGTGATAACTTACTCTACATTTTTTGTCTAAGTCATCTATGGCATCATCACAACTGTCATAAATTTTACGCATGTTTTTTTTGTTCAAGCCCTGTCTGCCCATATCGCAACTGGGAGGACTTTCATTTTCACAAAAAAACATTCCACGTGTATGAAAATTCGATGTCATTTGGGTGACATGGACAGTCGACCCTGAACTACCGATATGTGCAAGCAAAGGTTCATAATGGATATGTGTTGTATCTATTTTCAATGAAAGGATGTCAATTGTTCGATCACAATTTGAATCAATAACCCGGGAATGGACAGTAGCATCTACCAAGGGCAACCACACCTGGATATTAACCCTGAATATGATAGTCAACCATTGCAAACAAAATATGCAACCCTCCATATGTCCTCTTTCATATGGAAGTGCCATGTTCATAAGGTATTCTTGCCAACTTCCAACTGTCCGCATATTTTGTACGAGATATGGGCAAAGGTGTTGATGCAAGCACCTAGAAGCCTGTTGGCTGCCGCCTATAACTGCATTGCAAAAGGAATGTACAGTGTAAAGTCACAACAACTAAACATCAAATTCTGCTGGCACCAAACAACAAATTGCATTGAATAGACTATCTCCACAACTAGACACAACGTTTGTTGCCAGCTGTAAACCATGGCAATCTATGCCATGCAAAAACCCTTTGCATTGCGATTGAAGTTCTTTGCAAATAACATACAAGTAGATACGAAGACCTTCTATATTGCATATGGTCATTTTTCTGTACACCAGTGGTTCATAAAGGCCAGTGAAGGCATTGGCATCATGGAACAAGATGCAATATGGATTGTCAGATGCAGTTTTATTGAATAGTAGATATCTAGTTTTTCTTGTCAATGACCAAATGGCAACTGATATATTCATCCAGTTAGACAACCATCATATACAAAATGTATCTCCCCAAAGTCCCCTCTCATGCGGAGTAAAAACTAGAGATGTAGACAACCGCATTTTTGAAAAATGCGTAGTGACATCTTATATTCCATGCAACTGCCGAAGAAAATCAAATTCCAGTTCGTATTCATAGGACTGCAAAGCCTCGGCATCACCATTTTTAAAATAGGTCAAGAAATAATCAATCAATCCATTGTGCAGCTCGGTCGACAAATAGCGGAAATGCAATAGAACCTCAAATGTATCAAAAAGGCAATCCCCAACAGTATACGAGAATGCATCCAATCTAAAAAATGAATTGTTATGCAAAACCACGTCAATGTTGTCATGTACAATGGACTGTGCAGCTATTTCATACGACTGAACATATATTACCTCGTTCATCTCTTCAACTCTCACTTTGAAGATATTTGCTACATAGTTTCCCTTTCTATGAAAACAAAGAAAAGGAGGAGAAAAAAATAAAAGATAGAAAAATAGAAAAAAAACAACAAAGCAGGGCACAAATTCCCATATGTATATTTGAACCTTGTTCTTCTCAAATTCAATCCCCCCTAGTCCCCACAGAAGATGAAAAGAAAATAGAGAAATAAATAAAACAATAAATTTACTCAGCAGAAATAGAACAGGTAGACACAGTGTTCCCACCCATAGAATGAAAGCATACCCTACGTACAGACCCCGCCTGACGGTTTCCTCTTCTGATGGCTCCCAACTACTTTTTGTAAAGCCATCTGCATTGCAAGATGCATGCTTTCTAGGAACAAAAACTAAGAGCAGAAAAAAAGATGGTGAGATTGCCACCAATGAAAAACAACAACAATAGGGAAACTTACCTGTCAACAAAGGATGACAAGATCTGAACCCCCAAAACTACAAACCACAACAACAGGTCCAACAACTTGCAAAGTTGAAAAACAACAAACCAGTGAACAACCACGAAGAGCTCGAACTGCAATTGCAAGACCTTAACTTTGCAAAGTTGAATCAAAGAAGAACCAGAACCATGGAACGAAGCACCGAACAAGCATCAAACACTCGAGCACCGATGTCGATCATGAACGAAACTGTATTGCAACCCATCTGTACAATAATCATTTAACACTACCAGAGATGTTAGGTAAACAATTAAGACTATCAGGACCGTCGAATGGCATAGGCCTGTGCAGGCATTTAAGAAAATATGCATCATGGCAAGCCTGTTCTCTCGAAGCACGCAACAATAAAGTAAAAATCAGATATAGTAATATGGTAGAGAATGTATTCTACCCAGCAAAAAATGGTAAGGGAGACATTCGAACTAATGGTAGCATTAATCCACCGTTGACCAATCCATAATAAAATATATAATTCAAAAATACCATATACTACCAAATACTTTGAACAGATCAATATATTTAACATTGAGAATAGCGAAGGATGCGATAAGACCTCCAATCCTTTGTCCAAACAGATCTTGACAAACATGATACTTTTTATTATATTAAAATCGATGTTTTCACTTCCCTTGTTCCAACAATAGACAATATGGAAGTATTTCTGGTCAATGCACAATCTAATACCAGGTCAATGATTTATCGATTGCTATAGTCCCTCTACGCGTACGGCAGGGACTAATAAAAAAGCATGTACTTCATTGTCCAAGGATAAGGATCAGGTAAGGATATCTGTTTTACTGTGGTAATAAACGTGCATGTAATTTTGTTGACCAGGGACAACGCTCCGAGAATACCCTCAGGAAAAATCGCGGACTGGGTTCCCTTCACAAGGCAAAGAAGGTTGAACGATTTGCGGAGTAAAGTCCAGCTTAAAACGTTGGTGAAGTTCCATCAAATTCATTGGGTAAAATATGGTGATAAACGCGGGGTAAGGATCATGCAAATGTTGGTTAAGGAGAAGAAATTCGCTGAGGAAGGGAGCCATATGAACACCGATCTGTCAATGGAAGCGTAGGGAGAGGGGCGCACTCAGCAAGGTTCAATACCATTTCAGACCCAAATCGAGTTGAACTGTCAGTCAAATTCCTTCAAATGCAACTAATAATATCTCTCCAAGAAGAAGAAAAATTGAAAATGGTTATAGCAATGAACCACATCCTTTACAACGCAGAGAAGGGGGAAATCTCCCAAGAAGAGAAACGACTACTAAACAATGATCCCAAAGTATAAATATATAACTATTGGGATAATTGAATACCGATCGTGGACCTTCGACCCTTAAATGACCAAGAGACTAAATTTGAATGTTTCATTACGAACTCCATCTCCACGATTTCTGGGATTTTTTACTCTAGTTTTAAAATTTTAGGGTGTGATCCAAAGGGCTCAAAATATAGGTGTCAAGGATAGATTCCAATAGTTTCGCTTGCGTTTTGCGTTTTTTTAAATAGATTCTTGGCCAAAAAAATTCTGAGGGGAGGGTGCGGGGACATGTAGATCTGCATTCTAAGAGTGGATGATATTTCTCCTTAACCACACTTGTTGGACTTCCACGCAGAGTAGGGAGTGTTGGGCGAAGGGGTCTCTCCGGGTACTGAAGCAACGTGGCCATTTCCATTCATGGAATTTTATGAAGGATCTAACACTCGTCAACAACGAAATCTGAGAATCTAAATTATAACCATGGACTGTGAGACGAAGGCAACAACCATGTAAGACATGTATCTGGATAAAAGAATCTGGGGGTAGCTGTCCAAACATTCAACTCCCAAGTGGAAATCTCGGATGGTCCTGAACAAGGGATCAAGGGCTGGCGATAAGAATGAGAGCTAGCACAAATTTCCATATACTAAGTTGAGAGAAATTAATGGCATCAAAATCCGTAAATCTTTTACAAAACCCATCAATGATTTTCCCAATCAATCATAAATAAAATATCCATTTACGACAATATTTCTAGAGAATACAGATAGAATTTTCAACTTATTAAAAATTACAAACTTAATAAAATAATGTAACGGTCGATGAAGGACTTGATGATATTCCTTGCACTGGTGCTTCATCCGGTTCACACTCTCTAACCTATGAGACTTCACCATTACCTCCTAGCCAACGCTAGTGGTACTATTCTTCCCCCTTAGCCTCCTAAGCCGCAAAGAAGCCACGCACAACCACAACCATAATAATCTAGCTCCTAGTTTGTCTTGCAAGGTAGAGCTACCAATATGGGAATCTCAACTCTCAGAAGTAAAACCAGTCTGAATTTATACAACATAACCTTATAGAACTTTTCTTCGTGACCACTTTCCAATTGCACATTTAATTCATTTTTTTTAAATAAATTAGTAATTACTCACATCATACACTTGTCAATCGTTCCCTTAGTTGCATCAATAAATCCACCATTTATTTTAATTAAATGTCGATTTACCTCACCCATCCTAAAAGCGCTCCTAAAATCACTCATAGTGTCCATTTATTACCTTTATTTCCCATTTAAGACTAACACCTTTCTAAAATGGAGTTGAGTTAAAGTATGAATGTTCTCTAGTTAGACTAGACTTAGATACTTTTCTATGCTTACATATTCTTGTTCGTTTTATTCATTTCTTATTTTAATTTCTAATCTTGGTATTTACTTGCACAAGTGCATTAATCACTCCTTAGGATTTATTTTTATTTTCATTGATTCTTAATTTGATTTATTTCATCCCCTCATCATTTAATTTAAAATTTTAGATTTTAGTCTTCTCACTTACTTAGACTTAGGATTAGTTAAATATTTATTTACAAACTCCTAGAACTTTAGGGATTATGCTTAATAAATTCATTCTTTAGTTAATTAATTAATCAATTAATTAATTAGGGAGGTGCTCAAGATTTTAAGTTTTAATGTTTGCTCAAGTTTTCTAGGCCACCTAGATTCATTGAATCATTTTCTTTATACCGTGATGTTCCCTTCAAGATGAACTCCGTGCTCCAAGGGTTCCACTCACCTTTGATCCAAATTTTAATTACGCAACATGTGTTGTGGGGTATTCTACC